>RJWM01021734.1:0-34815 GCA_004363535.1 Dasyprocta punctata
AAATAATAAAAACTGGAAAGAAATGTATCAAAGTGTTAGTATTGGCAGTCTTTGGGCAGTTGTATTTTAATGGTTTTTATTTACTTCTTTTATCCCTGTTTCCATCTTTCGGCATTAGATGAGCAGTAGGACATTGTTTTTAAGAGATGAGCTAGTGCCACAAGAGCTGATGTCTATTTGCAATCCCTTCTTGTTGCTCCCGACAACTCTGTTTTGTTGGTTGCTACTGAGTGTTATTTTTTTTCCCTAACCTTTGCTCTCTTTCCCCACCATTGGCTTCCAGATGTCTGAGTTAACCAAGTGTGGGACACTCTAGCTTGAACAGAAGATTCACAAACTTCACCAAGGCTGCCAATCTGATAGTCAGCACTGACATGGATGTCAACCAAAACCCTCTTGGCATCATGAAAAATAGCTCAATGGGGGAACTTAAAGCTTTTGTAAACAAAATTAGGGACTGAGCTTGAAATGGGCTGAGAATTCATGTAGGTATCTGCCCCTCTTCCTTCTGCACCTAGCTGTGCTTTGTGCCTTTGTGCCTTCCCTCTGGGAAGGGAGATGAAAATAATTCTACAACAGCTTAACTTTTTGCAGACATTTGATTGAAAATGAGGAATGTCCAACAGTAAGTAATTATTTAGCATGTAGTATTTAAATTGGCTGGAAAAAATCTACTTGGATAGATGTAAACATATTGTCTATTGATTTTACCTTGGAAGTAAGAAAACAAACGTGGTTTTTATTAAAAGTTCTGTTAGTTGCAATGTTTTTTAGAAATTTGAAAACACTGGAGCCTATATTCCATTCCTCTTCTTTTTCTTAAACTTGGATCAATTTTCTCCTGGGTGAAGTTTAAAATAATAAAAACTGGGAAACCATTTACTCAGTGCCTCCCGTTGCATAGCAATCTAAACAAACAGGCCCCTTTCCTCTGTTAAGAACTTCCAATAAAACAAATCACAAAGGTTGTGTTTAAAAAAGATGATTTTCAAGAGTATTTCTTTTTTGAAACTTCCTTTTAAAAAAATAGAAAGGCAAAAGATTATAGGAAAGACAAAACAACAACAACAAAAAACTAATCCCCCACCACCCACACACACAACACACACAACACACACAACAAAAAAACCCATACAAATTCAGTTTAACTATTTAGTGACTTGCATCTGAGCTGGACATGAATCCTGACCTAACTAATGCAGGAAAACAGTGAGATAATGGTAACCATCAAGTGTTCTGTATTTTCTGTGTTTCAGTCTCTGTGCTAGGCAAGCTGTCCTCTCTCCTTGCAAGGCTTTTGTGTGGATTATCTTTCACTTGAACCCTGGCCATTCTCTGTTCTTCTCCACCTTTTCCCTCCCCAGGAAGGATGGTCTTTGCGGATTGTAGCAAAGGGCTCGCTTGCTCTCCCAAGGGCACTGGCAGGAGAGAGGAAGGAGGAGGGTAAGATAGGGTATTTATTTCCCTGGCTCTGTGCCTCCTGGTCATGGGCGGGTTGGCTGTGTCCCTTCACCCAGAGGTACTGTTCCTGCCAGGCTGCCCTCTCCCCATGTGGCTACCCACTCTGAGCCCCAGGAATTGTTCCTTCCTCCTTTCCCTCTGGGCCTTGTGGCAGGAAGAACTTCCTGCTTCCAGTAGCCTCATAGCAAAGGAAACTCTTACAGCAATGTAGTCACAGACAATTTATACATGAAATCAGTCAGGTATCATTTTGCCATATATCCTGTAGTGTTTTGGAAATAATATTTATATTTTAAATTGTCTTTTCAAAATCAGGGACTTTGGTACCAAGTAGTTTTGGCTTTGACTGTAAATTCTGTCAATATTGAAAGCATGGACACACTATTAATCTAGCAGAGACTCTTTATATTAAAAAAATGAAAGAATAACAGTAGTGCCTATCTTAAATGTACTGTGAGAATTAATTTACACAAATCTTTCACTATAAAGTATGGCAGATACATACTTTACTCCTCTTTTTTTCCTTTCCCCTCCAGTTAGGGGTCAAAACCAGCTCACATTTATTGAATGCTTATGCATCATGTATTATTCTAAGCATTTTACACATACTAATTTATCAACAGCAATCATGTGTAGCATTGTTCTCCCTATTTTATGGTTGGAGAAACTGAGGTAAAAAGAGGCTAAGAAACTTGGCCGAGGTTGCCAGGGCATAAAATAGGAGTTCTAATTCACATCTAGATTTAGACTTTTTAAGGCAAAAACCCGTTATCACATTTCACACTTAATTCTATTTTTTTGAGGGGCCTAACATGATGTCATCCATATAGTAGGTGTTCAATAAATGTTGGTTTCATTCCAGCAGCAGAAGCAATTAAGCTAGGGTTGCAGTAGGCTGGGGGCCAGGAAATCCACACAGTCCAAGCAGCAGCTGCTTTCACAGAGCAGCAGTAAGCGTGCAGCTAAGAGCTCATCTGCTGGGGCCCTGGTAAGTGAGGAAGAGCAGGAGCTGCTGGAAGACAGAAGGCACAGAGCAGCCAGCGGGGGCGAGGCAGGAAAGAGGAGAACTTGCACTGGGAGGCCAGCAGCAGTGGAAAGAGCTGAGAGCAGGAACTGGACTCTCTTTTCAGCAACCCCCTCAGCTCTGAGACAGTGCATCTCCCTCCAGCCTGAAGTCAGACCGCTGAAACACCTTTAAAAGTACTCAGCTCCCACTTGATGAGCCCACTCCTGCTGCCTTTCTCACCTGAACCAGCCATCTCAGAGCATTCTGGGATTTCTGCTCAAAATACCCGGAGCCCAGGAATCCTTCTCCACCGACACAACTGTCACTCACACCAAGCATGGGACATATGGCTGAGCATCTGGGAAAAGGCAGATCAACCAGGAGGGTTGGCAAGCGGCACAGGCTTTCATTATAATGGATGTGTCACCCTAAATCATCGCGTAAGCGTTCCCTCCCCTCCTCTTTGCATAGCGAAACATAAAGAAAGAGAATTCTATTTGCATATGCCAGAGCTTGTGCTGGAGACACTCGCTGACATTTCCTCAAATATCTTTTTAATATCTTGGCCAGGTCAGGCATACCAATGGCATTACAGAGTGTATGAATCAATGGCCCAGCTGTTTTTTTTTTTTTTTTTAAATAAAACTGAATGTGATGTACTTTAAGTGATTGTCTTCTGCCTCCCTAGTCTTCTTCAGGGCTTTCTGAGACCAGAGCTGTGGGCATCCTTGAAGTCAGACCTGGCACTGAGACACTAGTCGTTCCTAGAATAAGGGGTGTGGATAGGAGAGTTACCCTTGTCATCTTTTCCTAGTTCCCTGGCCTCACAAATCTGGTGAGCTACGTGCTTCTCAAGATCAGTTTGTGATTTGCTGCCATTCTTAAAAATTAGTTTATTAAAATTTGAAGAATCAAAGATTTCAACTTCTAAAAGTCACACTGATTTCTCCATCTATGATCAGACCAAGTGATTTACTCATAATTTTATTAGAGTTTTTGTTCCAGGGAAATCCTTTATCTCTGATTATCACTATAATGGAAATTGATAGATCTTCTACCAGGAATTCAATCTCTGCATGTAACTTTTGTCCCTGAAGAAAATGGGATGTGTAAAAGTGTCACAAACAGTAAGCATACTGAATGTCCACAGCCCCCAGCATCCTCAATTACAACAGGAATTCCTTGTGCAAGTAAGGAGAGGATTTTTGTCAAATCTAGGGTCCTAGTAGGAGGAAAAACCCAATCTAAGTGACTATAAATCTGAGTTTATAATGATATAAGTTGACTGCAACTTACGTGGGTCATAAATGTGATGCTACAATAAACAGTCAAGTCCCTTTGAGGATGTATTTGAAGACATTTTTATTGGTTTTGAGAAGTTACAGTATCTCTATCAGGAGAGTCTCATCTGCTGTCACAGTTTATTGCTTTTATTTCTATAGTGCATACAAAATCCCTTAAGATTTTGTCTTCTAATATTTTGCCCTGGATATACGAGTGCATGTCCATATCTCATCCAGGTCTCTGGAGAGGGCTCCTCCAGCCTTCCCCAGCCCTGATTTCTCCTAACAAGTTCCAAAGGAATACAATTCTCTCTCTCTCTCTCTCTCTCTGTCTGTCTCTCTCTCTCTCTTTCTCTCTCCCTCTCTCTCTCTCTCTCTCTCTCCTCACTTCTTTCTCTCTCTTTTTTCTTCTTCTGTTTTTTTGACCACAAGCAAAGTCCTGTCTCCCTGATTCTCTGAAAGTTATCCATTCCTGAATTTTACCCTTAACCACAGAGGAGGGGAGGGAATAGCTGAGGTCAGGAAATATGGAAAGAATGTTAACAATTTACCACTAAAATATACATTAAGAATATTTTCAGCAAGGGTAATCTCCACGTTGAGCTTCTAAATCTAGAATTCTGTCATCATGTGACCATCTTCACATTTAAGTGTGCCCCTTTTGGCCTGAATCCATCCTGTCCTAAGTGAGCTCTTTGTGCCAAGTATGACTGAGTAAAAGTAGACAGAAGAAGACTCCATTCCCTCCCCGAGCCAACATTTGACCACACTGATTACCAGTGGTGAAGGGGTGAGGTTGAAATTCTTGTGTTTTATATGAGCTTATATGTATTATAAGATTTTAATAGATATGAAAAGAGAAGTGAAAATCCGTGCACAGGTAATGTCTTCAATAACTTAATAGAAACTCAAAGTCATAAATATTTTGATATTTGTAAGAACAAAAGGAGCTAACAAGGGGTTGCCATTTCAGGTGCTTTTCAAAAAATTGTCACAGAATGTGGCTTGGATGTCACCTGAGTGTCCGTCCCCTCAAGGATTCATGTGTTGGAGGCACGGTCCTCAGTGTGGCAGTGTTAACAGGCAGAGGGAACTGGAGGAAATCATGTCAGGCAAAGTAAGCCAGACACAGAAAGACAAGTACCACATGTTGTCTCTCATATGTGGAAACTAAAAAACAGTTGACCTGAAAATAGAATAGTGGTTATTAAGGACTGGGAAGGGTACTGGAGGGGGAGTTGGGAGGGTTAGAAGAATGGTATGCATGTGTGTAAATGCCATGCTGAATTACATTAATATTGCAACTAATATGTGTTAAAAAATAAACAAAGGTATGATGTTTAAAAAAGAGGTAGCGGGACTTTTAAGAGGTAAGATCTAGTAGAAGGTCATTAGGTCACTGGAGCCACTTCCCTTCCAAGGAATTAAGGTACTTCTCATGGGGCCCTGGCTAGTTCTCCTGAGAGGGTTGTTATAAAAGAGCAAGGCTGGTTTCTCTCTGCTCTTTCTGGCTTTCTGCCTCACCATGTGATCTGTCTCTCTCTCTCTCTCTTACACCAACTCCCTGGTTATAATACCTACGAAGCCTTCACTAGAGGCCAAACTAAGCAGCAATCTGAATGTGGACTTTCAACTTCTGCACTATGAACTAGATAAATCTCTTTACAAATTACTTACTCTCAGGTGTTTTGCTATAGCATGGAAATATATTAATACAATTAGAAAGGACTAACAATCTTTTTCATCAATTCCCTCATTTTACAGTTAACAAAAATTAGTATGGCAGTGTATATATATATTATCTTATTTAGTCCTAACAATAATGCCAGAATGGGTTATTTCCATTTTGGAGATAGTAAACTGAGGCATAGGGAGATGAGGTAACTTGCCCAAGGTGAAGTGGTACAGGTAGAGTTCAAATGTAGGCACTCAGCTTCCTAATTCAAACAAGGACTTGAACTTGTGCCTCCTGGCAACTGTCCTTTGCTGTTTGCCCTGGTCTGGGGCAAGTGGATGGCTGCTAACTGGCTGGCTTTATACACTCTTTTGTGATATATCCCAAGTTGGCTTGGAGTGTCTGTCATGATACAAGATGGATATGTGTTTCCCCAAGGGTTCAGGCAAGTGCCTCCCCAGACATGCATGTGGGGCTGCATCTGTTCCTAATGGGATTTCCAGATTTCTGCCTCTTCACGAGTCTCCATTTGGCAGCTTTGCTTATCCATGAATCTAATGTGTGTAGTTGTGCTCCTCAGCTGTTCTAGTTTGGCAGATGAGTGACAATGGATGTGGTTATATTGGATTTGAGGGCAGACTTGCTGTGAGTTTAGTTTCCTGAGTCCATCTTTGCAGACACTGAAACTACATCAGACTGTGGTATGTAATATGAGAATGGAGACCTTGGACATGTCCGACACTCTTCTTCATTACTAAGAATTTGTCTATTATTTCTTTGTAAGTGAACATTCCTTAGAAATATTTCTCCTTCTCCTCCTTTCTTAAGTGACATATACTTTGAAAGTCATTGTGTTGTTCAACTTTTCTGTATAGATTCCCTAGCTTTGGGCATGAAACTATGAAAACAAGTAATTACTAAATACAAGAAAATTAGCTTGGAGTAAAGCTTTTTTATTTTTAAATTAGCCTGTGTAGTAGATGTTTGTAATTCCTTAGCTTATCACAATCTAGTCTATATTCCTTTTTTTTCATTAGAGAATTATCTTCTGTTGTACTGTGTGATGGTAGCAGTTAATAAGTCCAGGTACCTATTTTCCAGGAGTTGCTTTGGGGGTTTATTGTTGGGAACAAACCTAAGGCCTCATGTCTATTTTTCACTTTGGAAGTAAAGGGGAAAGCCACAGGGCTGTTATGTATGTCTAATGAGTTAATTCAGAAATACCACCTAAAACATGTAGAAACTGTTAGTATAAGCTCTTCTACTCATTCTTATTGTCTTCCAATTGCCCATGTTTACTTTTCATTTTTATTACTCTTAGTGTTACTATCCTATGAACAGCCAATACCAGGACATTTCACCTGAATGTGGCCACTCGTGCTCTTTTTATCACCCTGTTGAATATTATATGGGTGTCACAAGGACAGAGGATATGAGATGTTTTATGAACTAAGACATTTAGAGAAGAGTGTATCAAACTACATAAAGGATTTAAAAATAACTGAAAGCAAGTGCACATGTAGCACCACTGTCAAGATTAGTAGCCCTCCAAAGTTTCCTGTGCACCCTTTACAAATACAAACCCCAGGCCAGGTGCGGTGCCTCACGCCTGTAATCCCAGCACTCAGGAGGCTAAGGCAGCAGGATCACTGTGGGTTCAAGGCCAGCCTGGGCTACAAAATGAGTTCAAGGCCAACCTGAAATGCATAGTAAAACCCTGTCTCAAAAAGACAAAGCAAAGCAAAACAACCAAAAAACAAGTACAAACCCTGCCAGGAGCAGTTTCACATGCATGTGACAAAGAAGTGCACTTGCATTTTCATTTTGCTCTGATGTCTGCAAAATATGTAGCCAGTCCTGCCTTCATTCACAAGGTAACCATTATCCTGATGATTTACTTGCTTATCTTTTTAATTTTACTACCTTTGTGTACACTTCGAGCCCTTTCATCCCAATGCTCTGACACCTGTCCATCTTATGATTCCTGCTTCCTGTGTCCCAGGTGCTCTGGTTACCCACTTCAATAATCTCCCAATATATTCCCTTTTGCTTAGGTTTGCCAATGTTGTTTTTTGTTGCTTGTGACCAAAGAAATATAACTGGTAAAAATCTTTAACTAAAAGACACTTGACAGAGAAAAAGATGGTGTATACTAGATTTTCTTTGTTTTCTTTTCTGCATATACCCCAAAATCTGATGCAGTTCCATAGATGTAAGATTTATTTAAAAATCAACAAACATCTGACCTGATAAAATCTTATCTTCCAACAGAGAAATTTTGAATTAAATTTATGGAAGTAGTTAAATTTACCTTCAAGACAAGTCATGAAGCCCAAAGTGCTTGCCAAGGTTATATTTTTTTTCCCTCAGAAAAGTTGCCACCATTTTCTTGGATAACTTCTTCCCATGACTCATTGCTGGGAGGTGGAGCACATGTATCTCCATCCTCTTCATCTCAGTGATTAGTGATAGGCATAAGAAAGTAAACCAAAGAGGACCTGATAGATAATGAACAGAATATAGATAATGAACAGAATCTCAGGATTCTGTTCATTATCTATCAGGGAAGATCTCCATTCTTTGGGTTGAGGGCTTAATGTTGCCAAGGTATAGGGAAAATCTTCCTATAGCAATAGAGACTGAAACTCTAAAGATACACACAAAAGGTAGTAAGCAGAGGCCACAAGGCAGCAGAAGCAACATGGTATCTAGGGATTTTGTAGTTGATGGTGGCACAAAGCAAAAGCAAGAAAAGGTTGACTGCCAGTCTGCTCTTGAGCCTCTGGGATTACTGTAATGGCTTAAGAAACATTTCAGTGCTCCATGAAGCTTGGCTTTTCCACTGTCAAGATAATTTCCTCTTGCTCTATTACTTCCTTTGCATCCTAAAATAAACTTCTAACACCTGTCTCAGCCTCTACTGTCAGAACTGATGCCTATAATGAAACACAATGTACTTACAAACCCTGGACTTGCTAACTGAACATGAGATTTTAAAAGAAAGCTTCTGCAGACTTACTGTGCTTACCCAAATGCTGTTCTTACTAACAGTGCTATTTCTTTGTGTTTAGTCCCTGCAACTCAAGGGTAAGTGAAAAACAGCTTAAAGCACGTGACATGGTAAAGATTGCTCAGCAAAGTGTACCTAATTAAAAAAATGTCTATCACATTGAAATATTGATCTGGAGATTTGTGATTCCTTTTTATCTCCATCCCTACTCTCTTGAATATGTTTCAGGCCACCAGAATGGTTCCCCTGAGTTGAGACTGTTTTCTTTGTTTGAAATCTTTTCCCTCTAAATGCCATATTCCACAGACTAACCAAAGCAATAATGATAAAATTAATCATGTAGTGTCTACCTATTCCTCTCAGGATGTGACCTTAAATTGTTTGTACATATTCAAGATTGTTTACGATGTGGCTCTTACTTACCTTTACGACCTCTGTAGCATCCCTTACCTTTCTCTGCTCCAAAGTTAAATTACTTTTTTTGCTTGTTTATGTTTTACATGAGTTTTCTCCTCTCTCAAATACCTTCCCTTAACCATCCTCCTTACTTTTTTCTATTCTTCTTTAAAGTTTTAGCTTAAATGTCTCTTCTTCCAGGAATTTCCCCTGAATTCCAAAAACCAGAGTTCACAATTATGTACTTTGAAGAGTTCTCTTTTCTTAAATTAAAATTACCCTTTTGAGTACAATGATAAGGAGGGTGAAAACTAGCTGAATAAATGATTTTTGAAAAAGATTAATGGATCCTTGAAGAGTAAATATTGATTTGAAACTAGGGAAGAATCAGAATTGTGGATGATAGGGTCATGTTGAAAAACGCAATAGCCAGGACTTCTGGAAAGATTAGAAATGCTAGAGGTCCCCCCAACAAGAAAAAAAAAAAAAAACCAACCAATCAACAAACAACACACACACACACACACACACACACACACACACACATAAGAAAACAAACAAAAAACAAAAACAGAGAATAAATTACTGCTAGTCAACTAGAGATTCTGAGGGAGAGCACAGGTAAAATAGAGAAACTGGAACACGAAAACTTAAGGTGGCCTTGCAAAGGATAGCAAAAAGCACCTAGTATCATCCATCCTGGTGACTCAGTTAGGATCAGGTTGAGAATGTGACAGTTTTTTCATAAGAGAAGAAAGGTAACCAGGAGGCCTGTTGCAGCCTCTTGTAATTTCACAGACTCCTGAGAAGGTTTTGCTGTTGGGAATCTCACCCTTTCAAGCCCAAGCTCATTCTGGAGAGCTGCTGGAGAATGCACACTACTGCATCATGCCAGAGAAGGAGCACAACCCATACCAGGTCCTCCCTGACCCAGCTGCCCACGCAAAGCCCACAGAGTCTGAAGGGTTTCCTGTCTCCACAGTTGTGTGAGCATGCCTAGGCCTGCCTAAGTGGTGCTATGTCCATGTGGCCTGTGGAAAGTGACAGGGACCCTGCTCCCTCTGTTGCACTTATGTATGATGCTGGAACCCAGTGTGGTAACCTCATGGAAATTTATGGGCACCTTACCCTTATAGTGACTATAGCCAGTTGCAAACCCACCTTGCCTGACAGTGCTGTGTTTCAGCTGGTGGAGCGATCCCTCAAACCCACCAAAACCAGGCACCTCAGACACAGGAGCCTCTGACATTGACCACACTAAAGAAGTTCCATGGACAATCCACTGCTGTGCCCACCTAGAACCAAAGCCAGCATAGTCAGCCAATCGCCACCACAGAACACATCTCCAGGAAGAATTCTTTTACCGTGAAAGCCATCCTATGAAATTATTAGAGGCAACAGATCTACCAGAATCAGTTGTGTAAATATCATCATTGGAATACAAGAAACATGGAAAGGCAAGATAACAAGGTACCTCCAAAGTACCTCCAAAGGAATATAATAAATCTTTAGCAACATACCTCGAAGAAAAGAAATCAGTTAATTTTCTGAAAAAAGAATTCAAAACAATGATTTAAAGAAACTCAGTGGGGGCTGGGGATATAGATCAGCAGTAGAGTGCTTGACTAACATGTCCAAGGGCTTGGGTTTGATCCTTATCACTGCCAAGTTAATAAACCAAAATACACACACACACACACACACACACACACACACACACACACAAAACAGAAAGATGTAAGAGAATATAGACATCTGCTTGAACAAAACTAAAAACAATTCATGATCTGAATGGGAAATTCAACAGAGAGTTGAAAATCATAAAGAAGAACCAACCAGACATCTTAGAGCTGAAAAACTCAGTAAAAGAAGCAAAAATACATTGAGGGCCTCAGCAATGGACTAGATCAGGCTGAAGAAAGAAATTTTAAGCCTAAAGACAGATATTTAGAAGTAACCCAGTCAGATGAAAGGAAAAAGAAAAGAGGGGAAAGGAAAAAGAGAGGAAGAGGGGAGCAAGAAGAGAAAGAGGTGGTGGGAAAAAAAAACAGAAAAAGATGAAGAAAACCTAAAAGATTTATGGGACACCATTAAGCAAACAAATATTCACATTGTGGGTATTTCAGAGACAGAGAGAAAGAAGTGTAGAAAAAGTGTAGAAAACTTCTCAAATCTTAGAAAAGATATAGACATACAGCTTCAGGAAGACTAGAAAATCCCACTTAAACAACAAAAAGTGTTCTCTGAGTAATATTATCATCTGTGAAAAGATAAAGAAAGAATTCTAGAACTAGCAAGAGAAAAGCATTATGTCATATATGAGGGAATCTCTATTAGGCCATCAGATCTGCCTGCTGCAACCTTATAAGTGAGGAAAGAATGAGATGGTATAGCCAAAGTCCTAAAAGAAAAAGCTATCAGTCAAAGATACTGTCACCAGCACAGCTATCCTTTAGAAATGAAGGAGAAACAAAGCATTCTGAATGCAAGCAAAACCTGAGGGACTTTATCACATCCAGACTGGCCTTAGAGAAATGCCTGGATATCTACATCTAGAAATGAAAAGGAAATTTGCAGACTGCAGGGAAGAGAATAAGAAGTCACCAAGAAACAAGCCCTCTTTGTGAACAAGAACCATGATTAGGCCACCACTCAGGTATGGAGGAAAGCCAGACCCCAGCCTTTTTCCATGAGTCAGTGCCATTTGTGGACTGTGGGAGAAGACAACGAGAAGTCACTAAGAAGTCTGAAGCTGGTAGTCTGATCATCTATTCAGAGGATAACAATATGCAATGTAGCATCTATGGGGTATCTCCTTCTGAAGGTGGTAGCCATTATTAATTTCCTATTATCTTGTTTTGAAGTCCTGTATCATTTTCATTGTTTTACTGGGTTGGGTTTTATTCTGTTTTGTTTTGTTTGATTTTATTATATCTAATGGCATGAGCAGCTATTTCAAAGATAATGGGATATATTATGGTAGCCATTTTGGATTTGCTATTGCCTTGTTTTGAAGCCCTTTATTGCATTCATTGTTCTGTTTTCATTGGTTCTATTCTGTTATTTTTTTTTTTACTATGTCTGAAGGTACCCACAGCTATTTTGAAGACAACAAGATGCATTATGGTAACCATTGTTGATTTCGTATTGTTTTGGAGTCCTGTGTCACTTATGCTGGTATATTTTGGTTGGCTTTATTCTGTTTTATTTAGCTTGGTTTTATTCTCTTTAAAATAAAAATTAAAAAAATAGAAATGAAAGGGAAATAATTATCATCATGACAACATGAAAGTATAAAATTCATGAGTATAGTAAATACATAAATTATAAAGATAAGGAGTCTAATATTATTTTTAAACCCATGAAACAACAAAGGAGGAAGAAAATAATATATGCAAAGCAAGCAGAAAAGAAAAACTAACAAATGAGAGGAGTCTGTACCTATTAATAACCTTGAATGTAAATTGATTCATGGCCCCAGTTAAAATGTTTAAACTGACTGAATGAATATTTTTAAAATAAATCCAACAATATGCTGTCTACAAAAAAACTCATTTCCCCAATAAAGTTATAAATAGATTAAAAGTGAAGGAATAGAGATTTTCCACACCAATAGAAACCAAAATTAAGCAAAAGTAGCTATACTTATACTATCAAACAAAATAGACTTTGTATTAGAAACTATAAAAAGAGACAAAAAAGGTCACTATATAATGACAAAGGTATTAATTTAGCAATAGGAAATAACAATTGTAAATGAATGTGCACTCAATATCCAGGCAACCATTTAAAGCAATTGTTACTAAATCTAAAGTCAGAGATATACTTTAATATAATAATATTTGAGAGCGTCAATACTTTCATCAATGGACAGATCATCCAGACAGATGAATCAGCAAAGTAACATTCATGTTAAATTATACAGTACAACAAATGGATCTAATGAATTTTTACAGGATGTTCCATCCAACACCCATCAGCACATGGAACATTTTCCAGGATAGACTTTATGTTAGTCCACAAAAATGTCTTAATAAATTTTAAAAAGCTAAAGATCATAGTGTATATCTTCCCTGATCACAATGACATAAACTAGAAATAAATAAGAACTTTAGAAATTGTATGAAAAAATGGAAATAAATAACATACTCTTGAAAGATCAAAGGGTCAATGGAGAAATCAAAAGAGAAGTTGAAAATTTTCTTGAAATAAAATGGAAGTGGAAACACAGTATGCCTAAAACTATAGGATACAGAAAAAGCAGTACTAAAAGGAAAGTTTATGGCAATAAACACTTTTACTTTAAAAAGGAGAAAGAAAATAAAAAGCAAGATTTCAGATATACAACCTAATGATGCAATTCAAGGAACTAGAAAAGCAGAGTCAGTCAGTCAAACCCAGAATAAGTGGAAGGAAAGGAATAATAACAAAGATCTGAGTACAAATAATATAGTAGGGGACTACACACACACATGCAAGCACACACGCACATGTACATGATAAACAAAGTGAAGAACTAGTTTTTAAAACAGATAAAGTTAACAAAACACTAGCTAAATTAGCCAAGAAAAAAGAGAACAGACCCAAATAAACAGAATCAGACAAGAACAATGTGATATCGCAGAAATACAAAGGACCATTAGAATTATCATGAACAACTACGCCAATGAAAAACCTGGACACATGAGTAAGTTCTGGACACATATACAATGTACTAAAATTGAATTATGAAGACACACAAAATCTAAATGGATCAACAAAGAAAATTCCAGAATTGAATGGTTTCATGACTGAAGTCTACCAAACATTTGAAGAACTAACAACAAATATCCTTAAACTATTCAAAAAACATGTAGGTGAGAGAACTCTTCTAAACTCATTCTATGAGGCTATCATTACTCTAATACCAAAGCCAACAAAGATACATAAAGAACTACAAAACCAACGTTAGTGGTGAATATAGATACAAAGATTCTCAACAAAATACTAATGAAGTGAATACAACAGCATGCCAAAAGATCATACACCATGATCAACTGAGATTTGTTCTAGGAATACAAGGATATATTTTATATGTAAATCAATAAATGTGATACATCACATGCACAAAATTAAAGACAAAATCTATATGATTTCCTCAATACCTGTAGAAAAAGCATTCAACAAAATTCAACATCCCTTCATGATAAAGAACTTTCAAAAAGTTAAACATAGAAGGAATGTACATTAGCACAATAAAGCCTATATGTGACAGACTCACACCCAATGTGATACTGAGAGGGGAAAACTTAAAATAGTTCCTCTAATATCTGGAATAAGACAAGGGTGCCCACTTTTGCCACATTTATTCAGTAAGTAATTAAAAGTCTTAGATAGTGCAATTAGATAAGAAGAACATCCAAATAGAGGAGGATGTCAAATTATTCCTGTTTTCAGGTGACATGATTTTACATATAGAAAAACCTAAAGACTCCAGCAAAAAAAAAATTAAATTAAAAAAATTTAAAACTTTTATAATAAATAAATGAACTCAGTAAAGTCCAGTAAAATTCCAGGATACAATCCATATATATAAAAAAATCAATAATTGCAATTTTCATTCATGCCTAACAGATTTGCTAGCAAAAAAATCAAGAAAGCAATCTCATTCACAACAGTCACAGACACAGATATTGGAATTAATTTGATTGGGAATATTAATGATCTCTATGAAAAAATTTATAAAGTATTGATTGAACAAACTAAAGAAGATAAAACAAAGAAAGATTCTATGTTCATGGATTTTAAGAATTAATATTGTTTAAATGTCTACCCTACTACAAGCAACAGTAGATTCAATTCAATATCCATCAAAATACCAATGACACTCTTCACAGAAATGGAAAAAATTCTAAAATTTATATGGAACCACAAATGACACCAAATAAGACAATCTTGAGAAAAAAGAACAAATCTGTAGGCATTATCTAACTGACCTCAAAGTGTGTTACTAAATTGTAGTAAAAACAAACAATTAAGCAGAACAAAAACCATCATGGTCCTTGCATAAAAGTGTTGCATAGATCAAAGCAACAGAATAGAAAATCCAAAAATAAATTGATGCGCCCACAGCCAACTGACCTTTGACAAAAACACCAAAACTATACATTGGAGAAAGTACAGTTTCTTCAATAAATGGTGCTGAGAACTCTGAATATCTATATACAAAAGGATGAAACTAGAACCCTATTTCTTACTAGATATGAAAATCAATTCAAAATGGATCCAAGGCTAAATATAAGACTGAAACTATGAAACAACTTGAAGAAAATGGAGGAAAACTCTCAAAGACATTAGTATAAGCAATTTTTAAAAATAAGATCCCAAAAGTATAGGCAACAAAGCAAAAAAAAAAAAACAAAAAAAAAAGAGGTCTTTTAAGAAACTTTTCTACAGTAAAGGGGAGAAAATATTTGCAAATTATTAATACAATTGGGAATTAATATCGAGAATATAAAAGGATGAGCTGGGAGTTTGGCTCAGTGGCTTAAGCGCCTGTCTAGTAGGTGTGAGGCTGTGAGTTCGATCCCCAGTACCACAAAGAAAGAAAAAAAAAAGAATATAAAAGGAACTCAACCAAATAATCCAATTTTTAAAATGGGCAAATGATCTGAAAGACATACACATATTAAGTCTTTTTCAGAAGAAGATATGCAAATAGTCAATGAGTAGATGGGAAAAGCTCAAAATCATTAATCACAAGGAAAATACAAAGCAAATTCTCATGAGATATCAGCTTTTTCCCATTAGAATTATAATGAAAAAGGCAAAAAAAAAATGTTGGCAAGAATGACAAAGGAGAAATTTTATATCCTGTTTACACACATAGCCATATAGAAAACAGCATGAAGTTTCTTTTCTCTGACAGCTTTTAGTATTTTGTTCTTGTGCTGTATTTCTGATACCCTTATTATTATATGTCTGGGTGAAGATTTATTTTGGTTATGATTAATTGAGGTTCTGTATGCCTCAGTTACCTGTATTTAAGATTCTCTTCCCATGTTTGCAAAGTTTTCTGCTATTATTTCTGTGAATAGTTTTCACAGGTCATTAGTATTGACCCCTGCTTTTTCATTTATGCCTGTTAATCTTATGTTATTTCTCTTGGCATCATCTTGCAGCTGTTGTATTGTTGTTTCCTCGTTCCTTACTATTTTTAAGAGATCTTTTCTTTCCTCGCCATAAGCTCCCATGCCTTCTTCAAGATCTGAAATTCTATCTTCAGCTTCATTCAAGTGGGTTTTCAGACTTTCCATGGAATTTTTCATTTCCTGCATTTCCCTTTGAATCTGTTTCATGCATTCTGTTTGTGTCTTATATTGTTCATTCAAAGTTTCCATCATTTTCTTAAGTTCTTCTATTTTTTTATCTTGCTCTTCTTTAGATACACACATTTCTTTAATAATGATTGTCATTTCATTTTTTAGCTGAGAGATTATTTCTGATTTGAGTTTCTCTGTAGCTTCATTGAACTGTTTCTTTACTGCATTTGCTATCATTTCAGAAAGTTCAGTTGTGTGACTCCCAGTGTCTTCTATTTCAGTGTCTATTGGGTTTGTTCTCAGTGGCCTGGGGGATTGAGACTGCCTCTTGGTCTTTCATTTTGTCATTTTCTTCTGGGACCTGTGTGGCTCTGTGTTCTGCAAGGCTGACCGGGTGTTCCCTTGGTAGGTTGCGCTGAGTCGTGAGACCGAGTAGAGCTGGATCCTCTGTGCAGAGTGTGCTGGTGGAGCCTCCGCCTTACTGGGGGCGGGGCCAAGACCTCCCAGACCCAGGCAGCTAGGTGGAGCATACTCCGGAGTGTGGCCCCACCTGGACCCTGAGTCTGGCTTCAAGGAGTTCAGAGCCTCTGGAGTGCCAGGAAAGCCTGGGCAAGTCCCAGGCCTACAGTACCAGGGCCTTGCTCCTGGCTGGGTGGGCCCTCAACCTCTAGGACCCGCTGCATTGGCCGCTCCACTGAACAATGAAGCTCGTGCCCTGCGCTCTGATGGGCAGAGCCCAAGCTCTCTAAGGCCCTGCAGCTATGCTGGCCAGTCCCTGATGAGCAGTTCTGGAGACATGGGCTGGGCTGGGCTCACTACCTCTGTGTCCTGCAAGGCTGGCTGGGCATTCTCCTGGTAGGTTGCGCTGAGTCGCGGAACCGGGTAGAGCTGGATCCTGTGCGCAGCTAGTGAGGGTGCACTCCCAGAGTGTGCTGGTGGAGCCTCTGCCTTACTGGGTGGGGGCCGAGACCTCCCGGACCCAGGCAGCTAGTTGGAACGTGCCCCAGAGTGTGTCAACAGCATGACATTTCACAAAAAACCTGAAACTATACGATCTATCTCACTAGTAAGTATACATAAAAAAAAAGAAATTAGTATATCAAAGAGACACCTGCACTTCCTTGCTTAGTCACAACAGGCAAGATGTAGAATCAACTGAGACATCCACTGATGCATGAATAAATTAAAAAAGGTGGCCTATGTGCTCCATGGAATAGCATTCAGCCTAAAAAATAAATAAATAAATAAATAAATAAATAAAAAGAAAAAAAGAAATCCTGTCATTTGTTACAACATGACTAGAATTGGGTAACCTTATGTTGGGTGAAATAAAGCCAAGCACAGAAAGACAGATACTGTATGTTCTCATTCATATATGGAAGTTTAAAAAGTGGATCTCATAGAAGCTCACAGTGGAATAGTGGTAACCAGTGGTTAAGAAGTGCAAGAGGGAGGAAATACAGGGAACATTGGATAATAGGTATCAAGAAAAATTGGATAAAATAAATAAACTCTAGTCTTTTACAGTATATATGGTATGTTGATGATAGCTAGCAACAATTTATTATATATTTATAAAGAACTAAAAGAGAAGAGTTTTAAATTCTCCAACATAAAGAAATAATAACTGTTTAAGGAAATGGAAATGCTAATTACTCTGATTTGATCATTGCATATTGTTAAAATTTATCCAGATTTGGAACAAGATGGTGGAAATGTAAGCAGCAGAGTAAACAGCTTCCCTGAGAGATACCATCCAGATGCCGGAATATAGCAACATGGGGAAGACAAGAAGGAAGGAAGTGGGTCCTCTGGACCCAGAAAGAATCTAAAGTGAGAATTGAAGCCCACAGAAAGAGTAAAAAGAAACACTTAAACAAAGAACGTGGTAGCTGGTGGCGCCTCTGCCCAGAGCCGGACCCACAGTGTGAGAAGAGCTGCTGGAACCTGGGGACGCACGATCAAAGTGCTGTAGTGGTGGCAACGCCGGAGGCCTCTCCCGAGAGAGGCAGCATTGGAGGAGCGTAGCAGTGGACAGGGGGAGCAGACCTGGAGGACTGAACTGGCTGACGGTGAGTGTGCAGAGGTCTTCACCCTCCCGTGAGAGTAAGAGATTGGCTGGGAGACATCTTGGAGTTGGACTGGGAACTTCTAGCTGGCTGCAGACCCATGGAGGTTGCTCAGGTTGCATACATTCTGGGAACCACCCTGGAGGGTCCCTGTGGGTGACTGGCTCAGTCTGGAGATGGTGGCTCTGCACGCACTCCAGGGATGGTGGTGGAGAGCCTGCGGGTGACTGGCCCACCAGTCCAGGTTCATGGGAGGTGGCCCCGCCCCTGTATGCACTGTACCAGCCATCGGAGAACCAAGGCGGGCTGGGGAAAGGCAGTGAATAGTGCTGTAACAGCGCTCCTAGTGGCAACCATCAGATACCCATAATCAGCACTGGCTAGAAGAACCAGTCTGACTTCAGAGAAACTGCAGCCAATGCAAGGAGTGCCTGGGGCCCCAGTACCCATTTGCCCAGAAGAACTCAGGAATATGTCAGGACAAAGACACAAAAGGCAGTCTCTGGCCTCCAATTCAAACAGAGTAAGTCGAGGAGATGCAAACAGAGAAGAGATCAGGAGTCCCACAACAAAAGTTTCTGAGGTGATGGCAACTGAAGTGAAGAAACAACTTCAAGAGGCTATAAAAGAAATTAGAACAGAAATACTAACTCAAATAAAAGAAGAAATGAAAGACATAATAAAAGAACTGTTAGGCAACTCTAAAGGAGACATAGATAAAAAATGGAGCATAGGAAAACTAGGGAAACCTTGAATGAACAATACAAAAAAGATTTAGAATACATGAAACAGATTCAAAGAGATAATCAGGAAATCAAAAACTCCAATGAAAGTTGGCAAAACCACTTGAAAGAAACTAAAGATAAGACTTCCAAACCTTGAAGACAGGTTTGCAGCTTGTGATTGTGAAAGGAAAGATCTCTTAAAAATAACAAGGAACCTGGAAGTAACAATACATTGGCTGCAAGACAACCCAAAGAAACATAATTTAAGAATAAAAGGTGTGAGTGAAAAAGCAGGGGTCGGTAAAAATGAAATTAAAAGGCTATTTATAGAAATAATTTTAGAAAACTTCCCAAGCATGGGAAAATAAGTGACTTTCAGGTAAGTGAAGCATATAGAACTCCAGCTAACCATAACCAAAATAAATCTACACCCAGACATACAATAATCCAGATCCCAGAAATTCAACCCAAGAACAGAATATTAAAAGCTGTGAGAGAAAAGAAACAGATCACCTACAAAGGAAAGTCCATCAGAATCATGACAGACTTCTCAACACAAACCATCAGGTCAAGAAGAGCTTGGAGTGAAGTGTTTCAAGAACTGAAAGAAAACAACTTCCAACCCAGAGTGATGTGCCCTGCAAAACTATCTTTCAAAATTAACAGAAAAACAAGATACTTCCGTGACAAAGAACAACTGGAGGAGTTTATGACCACCACGCCAACCCCACAAAGAATACTGAAGGACATTTTAGAGAGAGATAAAAAAGACCATAGCTCCAGAAACAGTGGCAGAGGGATATCACCAAGTGGGGAAGACAACTGAGTAGAGAGGAAAAGTGGGTAGCCAACTACAGGTAAGTGGCATGGTGGAGATGAGGCAGTGCATGTTGGCCATAACCATTAATGTAGATGGCCTTAATCCACCAATGGAAAGAAACAGAGGCAGAGTGGATCAGGAGACAGGATCCACCAATATGCTTTAAACAAGAAACATATTAAACTTGACAGGGGGTTCATAGACTGAAAGTCAAAGGGGAGAGAACAATGCTGTATGTGACAGGGAACCAGAAAGAAATGGAGGTAGCTTGCCAATTAGCTACATAGTGGGCAAGAAAGATATGGCATTTTTATCCAATGGAAAGCTACTCAGCTATAAAGAAAAATAACCTCAAGCCTCTTGTAGGTAAATGGATACAATTAAGGTCACTTTCATGGATGAAATGGCCCAGCACCATATGGGTGAGCATCATGTTATCTTCCTAGTACAAAAAACCTAAAGGAGTTAGTAGGATTCAAAATACACAATGTGTATTGTAAAAATGAAGGGGGAGGAAGTGTCTAAAAAGGGCCAGCAGTGGCCATTGTTAATCTTCAAGGGATTTGAGTCCTGTATTGTTTTCATTGAGCTGTTTAGTTTGGTCTTATTCTATTTCGGTTTGCCTAATTTTATTATACTTGATGGCATAGATAACAAAACACATTAAGGTAGCCATTATTGATATCTGATCATCTTGTTTTGAAACCCTATATTGCTTTCATTGTTTTGTTTTGAGTGATTTTATCCTATTTTGGTTTGTTTGATTGTATTATGACTGATGATATAAGCAACTGCTTAGAAGATAACATGAGGCACTATAGTAATTAGTGTTGTTTTACTATGTATTGTTTCCATTGTTTTGTTTTTCATTGGTTTTATCCTGTACTATTTTGTTTGATTGTATTGTGCCTGATGGTATGGGCAGTTATTTTGAAGCTAACAAGAGGTATTATAAGGGGAAAAGAGGAAAGAAGGAAGGGAAAAGGAAAAAGACATGAATTTGTATATAGGTATACATGAGATAGTTAAAATGACTATATTACTAAATACATTAGTTATTAAAAAAGAACAGTTAATACTCATATGATTAGATCAATTTTACATGTCTATATCTGTTAATCTAAACAATCCCTTTGAAGGTAATGATATGCAATATTACAACCACTGTCAAATTCCAATCATCTCACTTTGTAAACCTATAATGTTACTGTATTGGATTTGTTGTTGTTGTTTTGTCTCTTTTGCTTTTTGTTTTTCTTTTCTGTGTCCATTTTCTCTTAAATAAAAAAAAAGTATCCAATTATCACAACCAAATTTCACAAGCAGATACAATTATTATAAGTGAATTAAATGTTTTAAATGTCTTATGACAAGAGCTGGGCATGGTGGCACATACCTGTAATCTCACCACTAGGAAGGCTGAGGCAGGAGGATTGCTGTGTGTTTGAGGCCAGTCTGGCCTACATGGTGAGTGGAAGAGCAGCTTGAACTATAGCAAGACTCTATCTCAAAAAACAAAAAGCGAACAATAATCTTATGACCAGAAAAAAATTACTCTTTAACTTATTTGTCTTTAACTTGGTTGTAAATTCTTTAAGGATGACTGGTGCATAGCTGGTGCATGAATGAATGCATGAGATTGTGGGAAACAGTGGGATGCATCTACTTCCCTCAAAAAGCTCAGGGCTGTGGTGTTGGTAAGAAAGATAGGAGAATTGGGACAAAATGCGGGTTTAGGGGTCTCAACCACTGGCTTAACAAGACCAGCAGCAACCATGAACTATTTAGAAAACTAACATCTTAACCACTGTCTTTCCCTGAAAATAAGACCTACTCAGAAAATAATCCACATTCAAAACTAGAGGTTGAAAATGCCAGTCCCAATCAGCCTAACCCTATCTTCCCTGCCATCACCATTCTCCTGCTTGATGGCTACTCTGGAAGGCAGGGAAGGGAATGATAATCTGATCAGGGCTGGCATTTTTGATCCCTACTTTTCAAGGCTGATTGTTTTCTAGCTGGGTCTTATTTTTAGAGAAACATAGTCATTTAGTTGTAGGGTTGCAGGTAATCCTTCAATTCATCCAACTTATTTTCTTGTATATCTTAACATGAAGCAAATAATAGTACTTCTCAATGGTCAATGTTTAACACATAAAACAACCTGTCTATTTCATAATTTCAAAACAAAACCAAAACACAGTTCAACTAGGAAGCCTGGTAAACTGTAGTTAGAGGATTTGTTCAGGAGATCATTAATTGAGATTGTTTGGACTAGCAGAAGGACAAAGTGCAAATGATTAAGTGGATTCCTTAAATTCTACTAAAACAAAAAAAAAAAAAGATAAGAAAACCTCCATCTTGTGCAGTATGGAAGAGTCGATAGGTGAGTGACAGTTTATACACTATTAATGCATAGAAGAAAATTGTTTTTTTTTTCTTTTCTATTTGAATGACTTTAGAAAACTCAGGTATAAACAAGCAAAATGCTAAACAGCAACACATTGTCATCAAAAGAGCACTGGGCAATGAGAGCCCAGTAAGTCACTTGGTTTTTTAAAACTCCAGTTTCTTTACCTTTGAAGCAGGAATAATGATGACAACTGAGTCTTCCCTGACTGCTGGGAGGCCTCATAGAAGAGTCATTCAGAAATAGCTTTGTGAAAGTGAAAGCCCTTTGTAAGTGCAAAATAGCATTTTTTCATCTTAAATTGCTTATAAAGGAAACAAACGAGGGAAACTGAGTCAGGAAGTCATGAATTTGGGAGCAGTGTTTCTGAACAGAGCTCATTAGGTCAAACTTTATGAAGCAGGAAGGAAGCCCAGGAATCCTACTTTCTTTTATCTAACTGATTATTTTTAGTAAATTCCCTCTAATCAACTGAGGTGTGACTTTTTTTAGCATCCCAGATTGTTTTGTACAGTGTCGTGTGTTTCATGCTTCTTGCTTATCAGTTGAAATCAGTAAGTTGGCAGATGGTTACAGGAATTAAAGTTCCCCTTCCTACTTAGCACAGAGTGGGAATATGAAAGGAATGTACAGGAATATGTTTCTATGTGAGTCTCAAGTTAGAGTAGCCATTGGCACCAGTCAGGGATGGACTTAGGACAATTATGGGTCATGGACACAACTATGTCCCTTTACTATAGCAGACATCAGCAATCAATCACATTGTCTTTTCTGTCCCTAAGCCTAGAGATAGCCTCAGAATCCTTCCCAACACAGTGGTAACTGGATCAGATCAGGGTGAAATTCATTTGTCATGTCACATCTAGGCACTGTTCTTAGGCCATGACTCTTCATAATCACACTGTTAAACAGCTATTTGGTGATGTCCTCATGCCTTATCCATAACATTAAAGCTGCAACTTACAGCTTTATAACTCAGCCTTTTATTTTCAGAACACTTATTGATTGCACTTAATTGAAACAAAGAAAACAGGGTAGCAGTTAAACCAAAATGCCCAGATTGTAATTCCAAAAACGTGTATTTCTCTTCCTCTAGCCACACAGGATATTCGATCCTTCTAATGCCATTAACTGTTGGCTTCAAACAACTGTGAAGAAGAGGAAACCTGACACTTGAGCTGGCTGGTGTTTATACAGATGCTGCTTCTTCCTTAGCATATTTGGTTAGGAGAAGCTCAAGGAGCTGAAGGCTGAATCTCAGGAATGTGTAAATAAAGACATTGACCACAGACCTTTAAGAACATTTGCAAATCTCATCCTAACCCTGGTTAGATCAGAGGTTCTTAATCCTTATTGGGCATCTATTCCTTTGGCAGTCTGGTGAAGTTTATGAACCCCTATCAAATTATCATCTTTAAATAAGACAGTGAAAAACACTGTTATAAAGGACTCCGACCATATTGAAATACAGTTATTGTTATTGTTATTATTTCTATTTAGTACTGGGGATTGCACCCAAGTTCTTTGCACAGAGCTATAATCCCAGCCCTTCCTTTCTTTTTTCTCTTTTTTTGTTGTTGTTTAAATAGGGCTTAGTAAGTTACTAAGTTGCTGAAGCTGGGCTCAAACTGTGAGCTTTCTGCTTCAGTCTCAGAGTGCTGGAATCACAGGCATGTACCACTATACCTGGCTCTTGTGGTATGAATTTTTTATGTTTCTCTTTAGTAAGCATTAAACAACAAGTTCTAACTGCAGGTGAACTGATTTCCATAATTTTGCAGTAGTGATAAGGGCAAATATTTTGTGGGACAACTGTATTGTTATATGAAGTTATCTGTGATTTCCATAATTGACTAAGTTGCAGGTATTAATACTACCACTGGAATTTCTCATAACATTTAAAATAGAAAAGTTAGATTTCAGAGAGCAAAATTTCAAAGTAGTGCAAATAATGATCGATCCCCTCCCCCATTCAACTAGTTCATGAACCTTTGAATTATGTCCAGTCACAAATCTTGGACTTGGTCTAATTTGGACATAGGGACCTTTGGACCATCAGGGGAAACATTCTTACCATCAAGTCTTCATTCTGTAGATGAAAATGTTGTCATTGGTACTGATATAGGGGGAAAATATGACTCCCAACCTGCTAGATGTCAGATAGGTTGAGTTCGTGTTCCCAAAAATTGAAGACTGAAGTCTAAGGAACAATAGAGGTTAAGAGTAGGAAAATTTATTGAGAGAGATGGCTCCGGAGAGAAATTAGGGAACCCAAAAGTGTGTTGCCACAGTGAGATTCCACTGCACAGAGGAAGTTTAAGAGGACAAAGTCACAAGGTGGATACAAAATCATGAGATGGGTACACCATGAGTCAAAACCATGATCAACCAATAAGATTGCATGTATAGGCACTTAGGTAATATTGACCCAATGGGGAAGTAGTTCATGAACCAAATGTACATGGAAAGAATGAAAAACAAGAAATCCTGGCCACCCACCTGGGTTATTCATATCTATCTAGACTTTATTAGACCAGGCGATAACAATTATAGTATAATGTTTGCTATTGTTTATCCCTTGGTGAACCAGGTAGGCCTGGTCATTCTATATTTTTTAAAATTTTTTATTTTAAAGATAGCAAATTCTAACAGGACATAACAGAACAAAGTCAATCAAAACAAAGTAGCAGAACTGGTACAGAACTTCAAAGAAAGATACTATGAAAACAATAGCTATTATAATATATCTTGTTATCTTCAGAATAGCTGACCATTCCAACAGTTATAGTAGAATCAAACCAAAAACAAAACAGAATGAAACAAATAAAAACAGAATATAAAATAGAGCAAAAAAAATCAGAGTAAAGCAAAACAATGAGAACCATATTGGACCTTGAAGACAAGACAGAACAGAATCCCCCATATTTGCTACATTGCCTACTGCCATCTTACAAAGAGATGCTCAGGTTGCCAGCCCCAGGCCTGCAAAATCAATGAAACAATACTAGCATTTAGTTGCTTAATGTTCCTTAGTTACTATCAATTTAGCCAGACCTCTGAACCAGCAGGTTGCTTATGGGAGTGGGGGTGGTGTGGGGTGGGGGTTATCCTTGATTCTAAACCCACGTGCTGGTAGGTATACGGGAGGCATATGTTTCTCTTCCTGGAGTCCATGCTGGTCGCACAGTCCCCGGGAAGGCAGATTAGTTTTCCTTTGGTCAGAGCCACTCGGACCCAGTGGGGTGGGTTCTCAAGGGGCCCATTCTTGTTCTCTTCTGGTAGTCTGCACCAATTGCACAGTCCCCTGGAAGGCAGATTAGTTGTCCTCTGGTTGGAGCCACTCAGACCCAGCAGGGTGGGTTCTCGAGGGGCCCATTCTCGTTCTCTTCTGGGAGTCCATGCAGGTCACACAGTCCCCTGGAAGGGAGATTAGTTGTCCTCTGATTGGAGCCACTCGGACCCAGCGGGGTGGGTTCTCCAGTCATTCTATATTTATCTTGAGGTTCACCCTTCAACAGATGCGGCTCTAGCCACAGTTGTAATGTGTTCTCATCTTCTACACTGACTCCCTTGAGGCCCTACCCCTATCTGACTTCCTATAATAGTTCCACAAAATTAGTTGTTTATAATATTCCCCCCTCTAAAAAGGTAACCCTGACTGCTATGAGGGATCAAGGGGCAAGACAGTTCTGGCTACTTCCAGCTGAAGAGGGGTTTAATTGTGATTGGCAGTCAGAGGTACTCACAGAAGGTCTATCAGTAGATGCCAGATGTTCTCATCATGGATAGGCATATAACTTGAATTCTGAAGGATATAAGGCCAAAGAAGCAGTTAAGTATGCATGGGCCAAATAATATGATCAATATTAGTACAAATATGTTATGGTTTGTGTTCAGATGTCCACCCCCCAAGCCTAATGCAGTCATGGAGGTGGCTGAATTTAGCATCTGTGATTGGTTCGCTGTCTACTGCTGGGATTGATGATGTGAGTGCTGCTCCTGCCAAGGGGTGGAGCCAGCATACAGTGTAAGGGTGGGAAGAAGGTGTGTTTTTTTCTCTTTTGCTCTTGCCTGGTGCACACTTTGCTGTTTGTGGTGGCCATGAATGACAGCCCCTGCCCATGCCATCCTGCCTTGCAGCCAGCTGAGTATGGACTGAAACCCCCAAGAACTGTAAGAAATAAACCTTTCCTTCCCTAATTTTGGGTGTCAGGTGTTTGAAAAGTAACTAAGACAGAATTTGGTACTAGGAGTGGGGTCATTGCTATGACTAAACCTGACTATGTGATTCGAGAGCCTTTACAAATATCTTGTAGGAAGAGTTTGGAAAGGTTCAGAGATGTTGTCTGAAAGAGTGGCACTGGAACAGCTTAGACTGTTCTGTAGAGGAGATTCTAGTCAGAGCTCAGGAGACTGGAAGGCTGATAAAAATTCTGCCAGTAAAGATCAGGCTTGGGAGGTTTCTGCTGGAAAGAAGGACTGCATTGGTTGTTGGACTCCACATGATGTGTGTTATGGTTTGGCAGAAAGTTTGTCTGCATTGTGCTCATGTCCAGAGACTTTACCTGAGACTGAGATTAAGGGTGGAGGACTGATTATTCTGGCAAAGGAAATTTCAAGGCAGTTGAATGTTGAGGTGGTGGCATGGCTATTGTTGGGGGCTTTTAGCTAGATTTTTGTTGCAAATCAAGTGCAAAGAGCCCAGCATGGTGATTTAAAATGTGGGTTTGAACAGAAAGCTGTGGACTGTAAAGATAGAGGTGAGACCTTGATAGTTAAGAAGGAACAAAGAAATAAAAAAGATGGCTTGGGAGCATTCCAGGAAGCAGCAGGTCTTTACCCTTTGCAGCCTCAAAACAGTAAAAGTGAAAGACTTTGTTCAGAGGAGAAAGCCACAGAGTGCCATGTTCCAGAGTGGTGACAGAGGCCACAGGAACTTCCAAAATGGTGGTGGCCACACCAGATTCCAAAATGGCAGTGGCACAGAGAAGCTGTTCCTCACAATCAGGTTCAGAGTGCTCAGCGATCCAGGCACTTGACCCCTACAGCCAAGAGAGAGGAAAGCCTGGCTACTGCTCCAGCTGGCAGTGGACCTCAGCAGCACCCAGGTGGTGCTGGTTTTAGGCGAATGGAGAATGCGTGAGTTCTGAGGTTAAGGCAGCTTCCACCCCAATTTCAGAAGGCCTGGAAGGCCAAGCAGTGTGCTCCTGAGAGGGTAATATGTAAAACTGTAAGTGTGAAGCCAAAGGTGCAGTGGTGACACTAAAAGTTTGGAAAAGCCAGGAACATGGATCATCCAAGGAAAGCTGCAAAGACCAAACAGAATGGGCTTAAGAGAGAAGCTATGGGAGTTGAAACCCCTGAAAGTGCTGTGGGGATGGAGTCACTCAAACCTTTTGGCATTTGCAACCACGTTGCTTCAGAGGCTGAGTGTGGAACTCCAGGACTTATTGTTCACCCCACTGGATTTTGGACTTGCTTTGGTTCCAATGCTTTGTATTCCCCTGTTTGTAACTTTTGGAATGGTAATGTTTATTGCCATTGCATATTGGAAGTATTTAACTTTGTTTTCATTTGTACAGGGGCTTGCAACTAAGTTTGCCTTCCATTTGGAAGGAGACTTGGGACTTGGACTTTTCAACAATGCTGTAACTGTTAGGATTTTGTCAACTCTTGGAGATGGACTAAATGTCTTTTGTACAAAGGATATGTATGATTTTTTGGGGGGCCAGTGGTGAAATGTTATGGTTTGTATTCAGATGCCCCCCAAGCCTAATGCAATCATGGAGGCAGCTGAATCTAGCATTTGTGATTGGTTCATTGTCTATTGCTGGGATTGATGATGTGAGTGCTGCACCTGCCAAGGGGTGGAGCCAGAATACAGTGTAAAGGTCGGAAGAAGATGTGTTTTTTCTCTTTTGTTCTTGCCCAGTTTTCACTTTGCTGTTTGCAGTGCCCATAAACAGCTGCCCCCAACCATGCTATCCTACTTTGCAGCCAGATGAATATGGACTGAAACCTCCAAGAACTGTAAGAAATAAACCTTTCCTTCCCTAATTTTGAGGGTCGGATGTTTTGTCTCAGCAATGAGAGAAAAGTTACCAAGACAAAATGCAACCAATAAATGTTTCCACCAGGAAGAGCCAATAATAATCTCCCATAAAGAGGCTAAGGAGAAGGTC
This sequence comes from Dasyprocta punctata, assembly GCA_004363535.1. Classification (NCBI taxonomy): domain Eukaryota; kingdom Metazoa; phylum Chordata; class Mammalia; order Rodentia; family Dasyproctidae; genus Dasyprocta; species Dasyprocta punctata. Next base: position 28,339 of record RJWM01021734.1, read on the forward strand.
CAGGAAATTTCAGAATTTGACATGGTGTTAACCTGTCACTTAATATCTTGAATAGCCATTGAGATACTATCTGAAGGATCAGGAATGTACACATAACATTCAGCTTTTATAATCGCATAAGTACCCCTTTGAGTTGCTACTGGGATATCTAATGCTATCCACTTTCAGAGTATAGCTTGCCTCATTAATTTTACTTCTTTTCAGAAGAGATCAGTTGATAGGTAAGGTCTGTTGAGAACAGTTATCCAAGGCATCAATGTGTTGCATGATATCCTTTAATCCTAGGGGCGGGACAAAGATAGAAGCCAAATGATCAGTGAAGCACACAGCTAGACCATCAATGTCATAGATGGGGTAAGCTTGCAGGTTTGTTGATATTCTTGACATTCCTGCCTTGTAACCATGCAAATCTCAATGTGCATCTCCCTATTCAAACAGGGGGTAACCAGTTATTGAATTGGTTCCACAGGACCAGTGAGTGCCATTGGGGACTTCCCATTTAATTGCAGGGTGATCTTAAACCTGTAAAGTTATGGTGTGGATACATTCCTGGAGGGTGTCTATATCAAGAACTTATAAAGTTAAGCCAATGAGAATAAGAATGATTTCTTTGTTCCCAACATAGGAGGCTCTTTCCACTAAGGTGTCTGATAGTGGGAATTAATCACATATAATCATTTTATTTCTGAAAGTAGTCATCTTGATATCTATGATTGTTGGCTCTCATGATAGAATGTTACTCTTATTTAATAGTGGTTCTACTAGAGTTCAGAAAGAGGCTTCAGTGGCATTCTTAGAAAAAAAATCTGATTTTGTCTAAGAACAGTAAGGGTGGAATCTATCGGCCACTCAGTTACCTTATAACAGTAGGCTAAACTATGAACCACTGAACTTTTTGTGTCTCATCAATGTAGCCTTGTAGTTTATTCCATTTTTCTCCTTGAAATGGGGGCAGCCACCAAGGGAGTCTTGATTTACTTGACAAGGGGAGTGGGCCACTATTCAGCAAAATATTTGTTGTAATGACATTATATACCTGTGTGATACTAGAAAGGAATTGCACTCTTCTTTAAGTGGTATGAAAGTAATTAAGTAAAAAAGATAAGAGTAAGGAATTGCACTTTCCTTTAAGTAGTATGGAAGTAATTAGTAAAAAAGATAAGAGTAACATCTTAGATTTCAATCTAAAGACTTTGCTTTCTTTTTGAACAAGAACTTTAAATCATCTGTGAGTTCACAGTGGTATTTGGATGGTTGCTTATACTCAGAGAGAGTCTCTAATTCCTAGGGTTTGAATAGAGTGTGGTGTATCCAGGTGTCCAAGCCTGAAACCTTGACAGCTGTCGGAGTTGACAGCATCACAGTATATGGTCCTTCTCAAGTTGGTCCTAGGGAGGAAGGTGATGAGGAAAGAGATTTTACCCATACTAAATCTTCAGGACAGAATATGGGATTTCCCTTTTCTTTAGGCTGAGCTTCCATTAGCTGTTGAAAAGTCTGTTGGAATTTAGCCATTGAGGTGACATCTTTTAGTATGGCATCTGTTTATTTTTTCAAAGAGAAAATCATTAGTGAGAAAAGGGTGTCCATAGAACATTTCAAAAAGATGGAGCCCTAGAATTTGAGGTGTATTACTTACGTTGATAAGAGCTAAAGGTAGCAAGTGAGGCCACCGTAGGTGGGTTTTCTGAGCCATTTTTCAAAGATGTCTCTTTAGATTGTCATTAATTTTCTCTACCTTTTCCAATGATTGTGGCCTCCATGAACAATGAAGGTGATAGAGAATGCCCAGTGCCTGAGAGACACCCTGTGATCATTGCTTTAAAAGAAGGCCCTTTATCACTCAATAAGATTTTAGGAAGTCTAACTGTGGGGACAATTTCAGAAACCAAAACCTTTACCTCATCTTGGGCTTTTTCTATTCTACAAGGAAAGGCCTCAACCCAATTAGTGAAACTACTTACCTGGGCCAACAGGTATTGAAACTCCTTACTCTTTGGCATATGAATGAAATCAAGCTACCAATCTTCTCCAGGAATTTATCATGTCTCTATATACCTGGAAGAGCTATGGTCTGGTTAAGAGGATTGTTTTTTTGGCAGAGCTCACATGTCTTAACTATCCATTGTTACTATCTGAGAAAGATAATTTTTCTTATAAATAACTTTGAGGTCGGGGAACACCTGGCCAGCCTCGCAGGACACAGAGGTATGCAGCCCAGCCCAGAGCAGCCTGGGACCCCAGAGCTGCTCACTGGGGACTGACCAACATAGCTGCAGGGACTTAGAGAGCTTGCACTCCTCACACCAGAGAGCCGAGTGCATGCCAGCTCCATACTTCAGTGGAGCCGCTTATGCGTGCGCTGTCCCAGAACTCACCGACCCCTCCCAGCCGGGTTTCTCCCGGCACTGTAGGCCTGCAACTTGCCCAGACTTGCCCCGGCAAAGCAGTTGTTGTTCTGAACCGGCAGACAGACCTGGGCTCCGGGTGGCGTGACTCTGGGGTACTCTGCCTAACTCCCCAGGAACGGGAGGCCTTGGCCCCTCACCCAGTTAAGGCAGAGGCTACACCCGCACGCCCCGGGAAGCTGCCCTCCCTTGCTGCGCGCAGGGCCCAGCTTGGCCGGGTCCCGCGATTCACCGTCATCCAAGAATCGGCGCTACCCCCAGGGTAACGCTTGGCCAGCCTCTCAGGACACAGAGGTACACAGCCCAGCACAGAGCAGCCCGGGACCCCAGAGCTGCTCACCGGGGACTGACCAACATAGCTGCAGGGACTTAGAGAGCTTGCGCTCCTCACACCAGAGCGCCGAGCACACGTCAGCTCCATACTTCAGTGAAGCCGCTTGTGTGTGCGCTGTCTCAGAACTCACCGACCCCACCCAGCCGGGTTTCTCCCGGCACTGTAGGCCTGCAAATTGCCCAGGCTTGCCCCGGCAAAGCGGTTGTCATTCTGAACCGGGCAGCATGACTCTGGGGTACTCTGCCTAACTCCTCGGGAATGGGAGGCCTTGGCCCCAACCCAGTTAAGGTGGAGGCTACACCCACACACCCGGGGAGGCCGCCTTCCCTTGCTGCTCACAGGGCCCAGCTCGACCGGGTTCCGCGATTCATCATCATCCAAGAATCAGCGTGACCCTCAGGGGAACGCCCAGTCAGCCTCGCAGGTCACAGGGCCACATAGGTTCTAGAAGAAAATGACAAAACAAAAGACCAAGAGGCAGTCTCTGTCCCCCAGCCCACAAAGAACAAACCCAAGAGATACTGAAATGGAAGACAGTGGGAGTCATACAAAGGGACTTTCTGAAATGATAGAAAATGCAATAAAGAAACAGCTTGATGAAACTATAGAGAAATTCAAATCAGAAATATTCTCTCAGCTTAAAAATGAAATGACAATCATTATTAAAGAAATGTGTGCATCTAAAGAAGAGCAAGATAAAAAAATAGAAGAACTTAAGAAAATGATGGAAACTTTGAATGAACAATATAAGACACAAACAGAATGCATGAAACAGATTTAAAGGGAAATGCAGGAAATGAAAAATTCCATGGAAAGTCTGAAAACCCACTTGAATGAAGCTGAAGATAGAATCTTAGATCTTGAAGACAGCATGGGAGATCATGGCCAGGAAAGAAAAGATCTCCTAAAAATAGTAAGGAACCAAGAAACAACAATTCAACAGCTGCAAGATGATGCCAAGAGAAATAACATAAGATTAATAGGCATCAATGAAAAAGCAGGGGTCAATACTAATGACCTGCGAAGACTATTCACAGAAATAATAGCAGAAAACTTTCCAAACATGGAAAGAGAATCTGAAATACTGGTAACTGAGGCATACAGAACCCCAATTAACCACAACCAAAATAAATCCTCACCCAGACATATAATAATAAGGGTATCAGAAATACAGCACAAGAACAAAATACTAAAAGCTGTCAGAGAAAAGAAACAGATCACCTACGAAGGAAAGTCTATCAGAATCATGGCAGACTTCTCAACACAAACCTTTAAGTTAAGAAGAGCTTGGAGTGAAGTATTTCAAACCCTGAAAAAAAATAACTTTCAACCTAGATTGATGTACCCTGCAAAACTCTCCTTAAAAATTGATGGAGAAATAAGATACTTTCATGACAAAGAAGAACTGAAGAAATATATGGCCACCAAACCAACGCTACAGAGAGTACTGAAAGACACTCTAGAAAGAGACAAAGATAGCCACAATCTTAAGAACAACAACAAAAGGAAACCACTAAGCAGGGCAAGTAATTAAACAGAAAATGTAGAAAACCAACAACAGAAAGATATCATGACAGGGATGAGCTGGTACGTATCAGTTATATCAATCAGTGTAAATGGTCTCAACTCACCAATAAAAAGAAACAGACTAGCAGAGTGGGTTAAAAAACAAAATCCAACAATATGCTGTGTACAAGAAACACATTTCACTCAAAAGGAAATTCACAGACTAAAAATCAAAGGCTCGAAAACAATACTCCATGCAACAAGAACCCAGAAAAAAGCAGGGGTAACTATTATGTTTGCAGACGATGCAAACTGCAAACCAAAAATGATCAAAAGAGATAAAGAAGGTCACTACATACTTGTTAGGGGAAAACTTCAAGAGGAAGAGATTACAATCATAAATATATATGCACCAAATATGGGAGCACCCAACTATGTAAGACACTTCTTAATAGGCATGAAAAACCAAATAAACAATAATACAGTTATAACAGGGGACCTTAACACCTCTTTGTCACAGAGAGATAGATCACCCAAACAAAAAATCAGCAAAGAAATAGCAGAACTGAATCAAGCTTGTGAACAAATGGACCTAGTAGATGTATACCGAGTATTCCACCCATTAACATCAGAATACACATTCTTCTCAGCTGCACATGGGTCATTCTCTAAAATAGATCATATACTGGTCCACAAAGCAAGCTTAAGTAAATACAAACGAACTGAAATAATTCCATGCACATTATCTGACCACAGCGCAGTAAAATTGGAAATGAATGACAAAAAAAAACCTACAATAACCGCATAAACACATGGAAATTCAATAACACCCTCCTAAATAACCAATGGGTCACAGAAGAAGTTAAAGAAGAAATTAAACAATATCTACAATTGAATGAAAATGCAAATACAAATTACTGGAACCTGTGGGATACAATGAAAGCAGTTCTCAGAGGGAAATTTATAGCACTAAACTCTCATATCAGAAAAACGGAAAGAACACACATAAACAACCTAATGCTGCACCTCAAACTTCTAGAAAAAGAAGAGCAAGTCAAGTCCCAAGCCCAAAGAAGGGAGGAAATTATTAAGATTAGAGCAGAAATTAATGCAATTGAAACTAAGAAAACAATACAAAGAATTAATGAATCGAAGAGTTGGTTCTTTGAAAGAGTAAATAAAATTGATAAACCCCTAACCAACCTTATCAAAAAGAGCAAAGAAAAAACTCAGATTCATGCAATAAGAAATGAAAAGGGTGAAATCACTACAGACCCTGTGGAAATACAGAAGATCATCAACACCTACTTCGAAAACCTTTACTCACATAGATTCGATAACACAGAAGAAATGGACAGATTCCTAGAAATCTATGAATTACCAAAGCTGAATCAAGAAGACGTAAAGCTACTGAATAACCCAATTTCAGCTAATGAAATTGAAAATGTAATTAAGACCCTACCAACAAAGAAAAGCCTGGGACCTGATGGATTCACTGCTGAATTCTATAAGAAATTCAGGGAAGACTTAATGCCAACACTCGTCAAACTCTTCAATGAAATCAAAAGGGAAGCAAGTCTCCCTAACTCATTTGTGGAAACAAGTATTACCCTAATACCAAAACCAGAGAAAGACCCAACCAGAAAAGAAAATTACAGGCCAATCTCCCTAATGAACATAGACGCAAAAATCCTCAATAAAATTCTGGCAAATAGAATACAGCAGAAAGATTATACACCACAATCAAGTGGGATTCATCCCAGGAATGCAGGGATGGTTCAACATATGGAAATCAATACGTAATACACCATATCAACAGGGCCAAGGACAAGAACCACGTGATCATCTCAATAGACGCAGAAAAAGCTTTTGACAAAATCCAACACCCATTCATGATTAAAACCCTACAGAAAACTGGAATAGATGGTCTCTACCTCAACCTATTAAAGCCATATATCATAAACCAACAGCCTACATCTTACTAAATGGAGAAAAACTGAAAACTTTCAACCTAAAATCAGGAATAAGATAAGGATGTCCATTATCACCACTCCTATTCAATATAGTTCTGGAAATATTAGCCAGAGCAATTAGACAAGAGAAAGAAATAAAGGGAATAAGGATAGGAAAGGAAGAAGTGAAATTATCATTATTTGCAGATGATATGATACTCTACATAGAAGACCCCCAAAAATCCATTAGAAGACTTTTAGAAGTAATAACTAAATT
>RJWM01021735.1:0-17102 GCA_004363535.1 Dasyprocta punctata
AGAATAGGAAAGGAAGAAGTGAAATTATCATTATTTGCAGACAATATGATACTCTACATAGAAGACACCCAAAAATCCATTAGAAGAGGTCTAGAAGTAGTAACCAAATTTAGTAATGTAGTTGGATGCAAGGTGAACACTCAAAAATCAATAGCATTCCTGTACACAAACAATAAAGTCACTGAGAGAGAAATAAGGGAAACCACACCCTTCACTATAACATCCAAAAAATGAAATACTTAGGAATCAGTCTAGCAAAGGAAGTAAAAGATCGATACAGTGAAAGTTACATTACTGTAAAGAAGAAAATCAAAGAAGATTTCAGAAAATGGAAAGATATTTCCTGTTCATGGATAGGAAGTACAAACATGAAAATGGCCATTCTCCCAAAACTATTATACAGATTCAATGCAATCCCAATCAAAATACCACTTGCCTACCTCACAGAGCTAGAGAAAGCATTCCTGAAATTCATCTGGAACCGGGAAAAGACCTAGAAGAGCAAAGGCAATTTTGGGCAATAAAGGTAAGACAGGAGGCATCACAATCCCCGACTTGAAACTATACTACAAAATTACTGTGATAATATCAGCATGGTACTGGAATCACAACAGACCTGAAGATCAATGGAATAGATTAGAAGATACAGCCACAACTACAAACACGCTTAGCCACCTCATCTTTGACAAAGGGGTCAAATATGTACATTGGAATAAAGACAGCCTCTTTAACAAATGGTGCTGGAAAAACTGGCTTTCTATATGCCATAAACTAGATCCATGCCTATCACCACGCACTAAAATAACAACAAAATGGATCAAAGATCTGAATATTAAAACAGAGACACTAAAATTACTAGAAGAAAGAGTAGGTAAAAATTTTGATGACATAGGAGTAGGCAGAGAGTTCATGAACAAAAATCAAATTGCACGGGAAACACTTCCCAGAATCAACAACTGCGATCTCATCTAATTAAAAAGTTTTTGCATGTCAAAGGAAATCTCCAACTGAGTAAAAAGAAAACCCACAAACTGGGAACATATCTTAGCCAATTGTCCATCAGACAAAGGACTTCTATCTAAAACATATAAAGAATTAAAAGAAATCAGGCCCCTAAAATTCAAGGACGCATTCCAAAAATGGGCATCTGAGATGAATATGCACTTCTCAGAGAAAGAAATACAAATGGAAAATAAATACATGAAAAAATGTTCAACATCAATGGTGATTTGGGAAATGCAAATGAAAACAGTGCTGAGATTCCATCTCACTCCAGAAAGATTGACCAAGATTAAAAAATCAAGCAACAACAAATGCTGGATGGGCTGTGGGGAAAAAGGAACTCTTCACCACTACTGGTGGGAGTGTAGAGTGGTGCAACCACTGTGGTAATCAGTGTGGAGATTCCTCAAGGAGCTAGGATTAGAGATCCCATTCAACCCAGCTATCCCACTTTTAGGCATTTTCCTAGAAGAATTGAAATCATCATACCACAGTGATATCTGTGCACCCATGTTTACAGCAACCCAATTTGTAATAGCCAGAATTTGGAAACAACCCAAGTGCTCATCAGTCAAAGAATGGATAAAAAATAGGTGGTATTTTTCTACAATGGAGTACTACTCAGCTATTAAGAAAGATTGCATTGAGACTTTTGTAAGTAAATGGTCACAACTTGAGATAATACTCATAAGTGAGATAAATCAAACCCACATGTGTAATTACCGTATTGTCTCCCTAGTGTAAGAAATGGAACAGCATATATGATCCAAGATCTATAATAAATACTATGTAAGGGTAAAAAACAGTTCAAAGAGTAAAAGTAACTGGGAAGGGAAAAGGTGGAAAGAGAAAAGGGAAGAGGAAAAGATACAAACCTGTATATATGTATATGTAACATAACTAAAATGAACACACAGCTGAATGTATCCATTATTGAGAAAGAACAATTAATACTCATATGATTAGATCAATTTTACACGTCTATATCTGTTAATGTAAGTAACCATTTTAAAGATAATGATACACAATATTGCAACCACTGTCAAGTTTCTATCCTCTGGTTTTGTAAACCTGCAATGCTACTGTTGTGCATTTACTCTACTCGTTTGTTTGTCTCTTTTGCTTGTTGTCTTTGTTATATATGTCTTTTCTTTTCTTTTTTTTTGCATAAATAAAAATAACAAAATGTATAAAAACATGGAAATAAAATAATACTCTCCTAAATAACCAATGGGTCACAGAAGAAATTAAAGAAGAAATTAAACAATATCTACAACTGAATGAAAATGCAAATACAAGTCACCAGAACCTGTGGGACACAATGAAAGCTCTCAGAGGGAAATTTATAGCACTAAACTCCCACATCAGAAAATTGGAAAGAATACACATAAACAATCTAATGCTGCACATCAAACTTCTAGAAAAACAAGAGCAAGTCTAGTTCAACGCCCAAAGTAGGGAGGAAATTATCAAGATCAGAGCAGAAATTAATGGAATTGAAACTAATAAAGCAATACAAAGAATTAATGAATCAAAGAGTTGGTTCTTTCAAAGAGTAAATAAAATTGATAAACCCCTAGCCAACTTTATCAAGAAGAGGAAAGAAAAAACTCAGATTCATGCAATAAGAAATAAAAAGAGTGAAATCACTACTGACCCTGTGAAAATACGGAAGATCATAAGCACCTTCTTTGAAAACTTACAAACATAGATTTGATAACACAGAAGAAATGGACAGATTCCTAGAAACCTATGAATTACCAAAGCTGAATCAAGAAGATGTAAATCTGTTGAATATCTCAATTTCAGCTAATGAAATTGAAAATGTAATTAGGACCCTACCAACAAAAAATACCTGGGCCCTGATGGATTCACTGCTGAATTCTACAAGAAATTTAGAGAAGAGTTAATGCCAGCACTCCTCAAACTCTTCAATGAAATCAAAGGGAAGCAAGTCTCCCTAACTCATTCCTGGAAACAAGTATTACCCTAATACCAAAACCAGAGAAAGACCCAAACAGAAAACAAAATGACAGGCCAATCTCCCTAATGAACATAGATGCAAAAATCCTCAATGAAATACTGGCAAATAAAATACAGCAAGTTATCTGAAGGATTACACATCATGATCAAGTGGGATTCATCCCAGGAATGCAGGGATGGTTCAACATATGCAAATAAATACATGTAACACCCCATATCAACAGGGCCAAGGATAAGAACCACATGATCATCTCAATAGATAAAGAAAAAACTTTTGACAAAATCCAACACCCATTCATGATAAATAACCTACAGAAAATCGGAATAGATTGTCTCTACCTCAACCTGATAAAAGCCATATATCATAAACTAACAGCCAACAATTTACTAAATGGACAAAATCTGAAAGCTCTCGACCTAAATTCAGGAACAAGACGAGGATGTCCATTATCACCAGTCCTATTCAATATAGTTCTTAAAATATTAGCCAGAGCAATTAGACAAGAGAGAGAAATAAAGGGAATAAGAATAGGAAAGGAAGAAGTAAAATTATCATTATTTGGAGACGATATGATACTCTACATAGAAGACCCCCAAAAGTCCATTAGAAGACTTCTAGAAGTAGTAACCAAATTCAGTAATGTAGCTGGATACAAAGTGAAGACTCAAAAATCAATAGCATTCCTGTACACAAACAACAATGTCACTGACAGAGAAATAAGGGAAACCACACCCTTCACTATAACATCCAAAAAATAAAATGAAACACTTAGGAATAAATCTAACAAAGGAGGTAAAAGATCTATACAGTGAAAATTACATTACTTTAAAGAAGGAAATTGAAGATTTCAGAAAATGGAAAGATATTCCTGGTTCATGGATAGGAAGAACAAACATCGTGAAAATGACCATTCTCCCAAAATTATTATACAGACTTAATGCAATCCCAATCAAATGGAACATGCCTACCTCACAGAGCTAGAGAAATCATTCCTGAAATTCATCTGGAACCTTAAAAGACCTAGAGTAGCAAAGTCAATTCTGGGCAACAAAGGGAAGGCAGGAGGCCTCACAATCCCCGACTTGAAACAATACTATAAACCTACTGTTATGAAATCAGCATGATACTGGAATCAAAACAGACCTGAAGATCAATGGAATAGGTTAGAAGACACAGCCACAAGTACAAACATACTTAGCCACCTCAGCTTTGACAAAGGGGCCAAACATGTACATTGGAAGAAAGACAACCTCTTTAACAAATGGTGCTGGAAAAACTGACTTTCTATATGCCATAAAGTATAACTACATCCATGCCTATCAACAGGCACTAAAATAAAGTCAAAATGGGTCAAAGGTCTGAATATAAAAAAAATAAACACTAAACTTACTAGAAGACAGAGTAGGTAAAAATCTCGATGACATAGGAGTAGGCAGAGAGTTCATGAACAAAAATCAAACTACATGGGAAACACTTCCCACAATCAACAACTGGGATCTCATCTTACTAAAAAGTTTTTGCATGTCAAAGGAAATCTCCAACAGAGTGCAAAGAAAACCCACGAACTGGGAAAATATCTTAGCCAATTGTTCATCAGACAAAGGACTTCTATCTAAAACATATAAAGAATTAAAAGAAATCAGTCCCCTAAAATTCAAGGACCCAATCCAAAAATGGGCATCTGAGATGAATACACACTTCTCAGAGAAAGAAATACAAATGGCAAATAAATATATGAAAAAATGTTTAACATCAATGGTCATTTGTCAAATGCAAATTAAAACAACACTGAAATTCCATGTCACTCCAGAAAGAATGGCCAAGATTAAAAAATGAAGTAAAAACAAATGCTGGAGGGGCTGTGAGGAAAAAGAAACTCTTCTCCACTATTGGTGGGAGTGTAGACTGGTGCAAGCACTGTGGGAATCAGTGTGGAGATTCCTCCATAAGCTAGGATTAGAGATCCCCTTCAACCCAGCTATCACACTTCAGAGCATTTTCCCAGAGAATTGAAAACATCATACCACAGTTATATCTGTGCACCTATGTTTATAGCAACCCAATATGTAATAGCCAGATCTTGGAAACAAACCAAGTGCCCATCAATCAAAGATTGGATAAAAAAGATGTGGTATTTTTATACAATGGAGTACTACTCAGCTATTAAGAAAGATTGCATTGAGACTTTTATAAGTAAATGGTCACGACTTGAGACCATACTCATTCGTGAGATAAATCAAACCCACATGTGTTAATAATGTATTGTCTCCCTAGTGTAAGAAACTGAAAAAGTATATATGATACAATATCTATAATAAATACTATGTAAGGGTAAATAACAGCTCAAAGAGCAAAAGTATTTGGGAAGTGAAAATGGGGAAAGAGAAAAGGCAAAAAGTAAAGATATAAATCTGTATATATGTATATGTAAGATAACTAAAATGAACACACTGCTGAATGTACTCGTTTTTGAGAAAGAAAAGTTAATACTCATATGATTAGATCCATTTTACCTGTCTATATCTATTTATGTAGGTAACCATTTTAAAGTTAATAATATGCAATATTGCAACTTTCTATCATCCTGTTTTGTAAACCTGCAATGTTATGGTTGTGCATTTACTCTAGTCGGTTGTTTGTCTCTTTTGCTTGTTGTCTTTGTTATATATGTCTTTTTTTCTTCGCTCAAATAAAAAATAACAAGACAAAAATTAAATCATTAATCAGTTATATGTTCATTTATAACTCATCATTAATAAAGCTTATCCATTGGTTCCAGGAAAAATTTGTAAGAATAAATCAGGTGCTATAGCTAATGGTAGGAACACACACTGGAGTAAGTTTTATTTCTGAAATTTTTGTGGATCCAAGAAACTAACTAAAATATTAATAAGATTATTATAAGATTTAATATTAAGATATCAAATATCTTATTTTCTTATATTTTGACATTGAAATGTATGATATATTAGGAGACAACATGAAATAGCACTCTCCTCAGACTTGCTTGGCATAGATTCATGTGTATAAGAATCACCTAAAATTTTTGTTAACATGCAATATTTGAGTAATAGACCTGGGGTGTTTCAAAAGCCTACATTTCTGATAAAATAAAAAATTATCATCATTTGCTTATCCAAAAATCGTACTTTGAGTAGCAAGACTTTTTCAGGTCTCAGTTATTTTATTTGTGGAATAGAACTAACAAACTCTGCCCTGTGTCCTTCAAATTTATTGAAAACATTCCAAAAGGTATTTGGGAATTAGTTTTATGACTATGAAGGCTTTCTTTCATGCAAGAATCATTATCTATCAGAGTTTTATCTCCAGTACAGTTAAAAAATAAGGAAGAAAAGAAGGAAGGAAGGGAGGGAGGAAGAATTTACAAAAGGACAAAGAAGAAAGGAGAAAAAGAAAGAAGAAAAATCAGGAATAAGTAAGTAAATGATACTAAAAGATGGAAGGTATAATATTGTTCTATTACAGAATAACACAATTCAAGAGATAGAAAGAGTTCTCATAACCATATAATTGAAACATGAAAACATTTGGCAACCTAAAAGTAATTCCCTTTAAATTTCAGACATTTTAAAGAAAAATAGATAAAATGAGAAATAATTTAATAGGGTGAGTGTAACCCCAAGTACATGATAATGAAGTAGACAGAGTTGGGAAGAGAAATTAGACTGTTATTTTAAGGCTCATAACTGTAGGGAAGTTAAAGCTTACACCACATGATGTGAAGGACACAGTCTGTAAGTATTAAGAGTTTTTATCTAGAAATTCTTTTTGTTTCTCAAAATGACACTGCTATGTTTCAGTCACATTAAAACTGAAGATGAAATTATAAACCGAATTATTCTCATCTAATTAGTCCTACCATTTTTAATTTGTCTTTTAATTGTTAAATATTCTTTATTTGGTATTATCCATACACCACACTAAAACGCCTTTCAGTAAGTAAAATGCTATATTTTTAGATACAAAAATTCTACTTAAATTGACATAGTCCAGCCCAAATGTATAGATGTTGTTTCTTGTCTTCAACTGCTACATTTAACAAACTAATAAACACAACTGAAACAGGGGAGTTTGATTGGTTCTCAGACAATGAAGGATTTCCCAAGTATTTAAACATATTCAGATAATGAGCTATATAAATCTAAATATAAAAGTAACTTTCAGTAGGTTTTGAGATAGCATTCTCCATCTTTGTGAAAAGCTGAACATTACTAATCAAGCCCAACCATATATTTAGAAAGAGAAAACAATGATAGTATTTACTGAGCTGGAATAGCAATAAAAACTTGCAAAGAAAGATATACATTGAACTAGAAGCCTATTTTACTTAAATCAGGACTGTCCAACAAAAATATCCTGTCAGTCATTCATAATCTGAATAAAAACTTGAAAAGAAAGATATACATTGAACTAGAAGCCTATTTTACTTAAATCAGGACTGTCCAACAAAAATATCCTGTCATTCATAATCTGAATTCCACTCTATGAAATCTCAGGACTGTCCAACAAAAATATCCTGTCAGTCATTCATAATCTGAATTCCACTCTATGAAATCTATCATGGTACACATAGAAAGTCATGAGACTTTTGTGTTCTGTAATAAATAAGGCAGTGACTATTACTCATTAGTAGTTTTTTGAGGTTAGCTATTATGTTGGCACTTTCTCCTCTTCATTCCAGCAAAGAACATTTTTGTTCCAAGGCTGTACTTCTTGGGATTGTCCATTTACTCCATCAATGTACCCTCTCCCCAGGTGATGATTTTGCTCTTGTTAGCATCTGTGTGAGAGAATCCAACTGCCTGACCTCTCTTCCACCCAAACAGACCATGGATATTTGGCCCAGGCTTGTGCTTGCCTCACTTCTATACAGTGCGGTACTAAGCACATTTCTGTACAAAAAATATTCTTGCCTTTAACAACATCACCCAATTTTAAATCACTCTTTCATTGTTGTTTCCACAAGGAAGGTTCCAGTTTACAAACCTGATGTCCTGCTTTCTCTGGTAAACATTTAAATTCTACTTTCTTTACAACTCAACTTGACAAACAAGAGTAACCCATAGTTTTCATTTAGTAGAAACTTCTGTGACTAAATACTCTTAAACCATGTTCACGTATGAACCGAGGATTTTACTCACATGTTGCTTCTTACTGCATCAGTCATCTTTAAAATACACAAAAGCTTTCAAGTAAACTTCAAAAGTAATTATGAAGATCTAATTAGGCAAGTAAAGAGTTCTGAGTAATTACATTACATTTCAAAAAATGCCTTATAAAATATACCACATAATATACAAATTAAATTGTTTATGTAAATATAAATTTAAAATTTATTTAAATGAATTTTTATTGTCCCTCAGATGCACCTGCTGTTTTTTCTTCAAGAAAAAAGCATAAAGAATATTTTTGTATATAAGAAGTTATGCATATTGTAATCAATTATGCTGTGAAACAATCTTTAAAAATACAAAATGATGTGGGTCACAGACTCCTGCATGGATTTCTCTCTTTGTTCAGAAGAAGCCCATTGCAAGGCAAAGGAAAAGATTAAAAAGCAATTGCAAAATTTTTCTAATTTATAAATAATATTTGTAAGGACAACCAGGAACATATATGTATACGCGTAATCACTTCCTTTAGTGTGTCTCAATTCAGAGAAGGAAGTCATGCTAACATAGGAAATATAAATTCAGGTCAATCTCACTTTTGCTGAGACAATTACCACCTAAAATATTTACTTTTCTCTGGCCTTACCGATTCTCTTCACATTGCTGTCAGAAGCATCATTGTAACAGGCAAATTTTGGTGAGGCATTTCTTGTTGAAAATCTTTCCATGATTCTCTGTCACGCACAGAATAATACCCAAATTCCTTATCAAAAGCAATTCAAAGTTATCCTTCTAGAATTATCATTTCCTTCCCCCATCTCCATGGCAGCACCCTCTTCTCTTTGTCTGGTGTATGTCTACTTATTTTTCATCCAAGACCCAGGTCAAATATCACATGCCTTACAGATTTTCTTCTGATTTTTCCCAAATGAATAAGTCATTGTATTTTTTGAACTAACACAAATATTTTAACATACAATGTACTGGGTAAGGAGGATAAAGGAGGAACAAGAATGCAGGTATTGTATTTCACCAAAGAAATATCTAAAGGAGCTGCTTACTATAGCTACTGTGTCAAAGAAAACATATTAAATCTTTTAATTTGCATAAGGTCTGTGTAATATTTCATTTCATAAAGTATTCCAATTGGAAGCATGAGATGTTAAAAATAAAAAACAATAGAGTGGAATGAATAAGCAATCCCTGGAGCCAAGCATAGCTACATTTAAAATAATCACTTATTTTTAAAATTTTGTTAGTATATGTTTGTGATACATATTGACTAGCTTTGTTTAGGGAAATTGGTACATATATCCACCACATCTTGATCCTTTTTACTTTTCCTTCCCCTACTTTGCCTCCCATCTCACCTTATTTCTAGATCTCTTTGTGTTTGCTGGATGTGTGACTCAGGATAAAATTAATTTGCTTATCCACTTTTACAATGTAACTGTCTGTATTTCATTCCTTTCAATCTACGTTCCAATTGAGTGGAGTAATTTCAGAATTTCTAAATATTTCACACAACTTTATACCATGTTTAATAAAGCCAACCTCTCTGGAATGCTCACTCTCCACTGCCTTTATGTCTATCTCTTAATACTAGTTCAATATATAAATAGTTGGAGTGTTTCTTTCTTCGTGAAGTCTAATCTCTTAAGTAGATTAAAATTTCATCACTCTGATCTCACTTCATAACATAATATCTCAAGTGTTAACACTAACTAGACAATAAATGACTCGTGATACATTCTGAAAAGATCAGTCTATAACATACACCCTGATGAAGTCACTAGAATACAATTACCAAATTTGGAAACGTAACAGTCATGAATAAGAAAATAATTAATTTAACATTAATTGATGCCCAATATGTGATGTAAGTTCAATAAAGCATTTTTCTAAAGAAAAATTTACTATTAATCTGGAAATTTGAAGTAGAAATTGATTCAACAACTGAATCACTCTATGTTCTGTATCATTTTTGTAGCATCTCTTTAGAGTTACATTAGATCAAAAACAAAATACGTTTGCTCTAAAAGCATTAAGGTGTTCATTGTTTGAAAGTTGATTCCTGTGTTACCTTTATTCATGAATTTATTCATTCATAATATAAGTATGCACTGAAAACCTGTTTTGTACCAGGTACTAAGAATACAAAAATAAAAGTACAATGCCTAATGTCAAAGTGCTAATATATTTAAGGTAATTTTTGTAAAACATTTTATCCAAAAGTCGATTAACTGCTGTGCCTCATTTTTTCCATTGAAGGCTCATATATATTCCTTATAGTGACAGACAAGATAATGTAATCCAATTTTCCTCTGATTTCTGATAACCACAGATAAAATGCTAAATTCTATTTTTCAAGGATTCTTAAAAATATAAAATAAAACAGAATGCTACAATTAAGAATTTCTGGATTGGGGTGTGGTAGAGAACAGAAAAACACAACCACTTTAATCCTGGGAGTATTTTCCAATTTAAAGTACCTAAAAATTTGAGCAGAACTTTTGGTTTTCTCTTGAAATAAGACAAAATGGAAATTGAGGGAGCATCCAACATGGCTGACTGGAGGAGGAGTTACATTAGAGATACTCAGAGAAAGTTCATGGAAAATACAGATACTCTAAATTGGAGGAAGTACTTACATTCTGAAGTGCAAAATCAATTTGAGAGATAATATATGTAGATCAAACCAGATATCTGGATTATTGAAAAGGGGTAGTGGCTCCATGGCTTCTGTCTTTGCTCTTGCTCTTTTAGGGAGCAGCCATCATGAGATTGTTCCAAATAGCCTGTGAAAATGAATGAGGACTACAGAGTCAAGACTGCTTGGTCAGACTGCATATATTGACACCTTCTATCCATCACACCCCCAAACACTAGAGAACACTGTGCTCCTGCAGCATCCTCTCCAGTGCTCACTGTAAGCAAGGGAAGCCTTTACAACTCCAGGTAGAGAGAGTATTAACACAGTAAACAGTGCCTGCTGAGTGAACTGGTAGGATCCCCAATTAGGACATAGCCATAGAGATAGAGGGGAGAGAGTGAGACCAGTTGGTCCAGAGTGAACTTTTCCCCCTACCTTCCACAAAGGATAGAAAAGTCTGAATTAGTGGGAAATCTTGAACAGTGATCATTGTTAGACTTGGGGAGAAAAATAGTCCATAAACAAAGCCCAGGAATCACATCAAATTCTACTTGTTGGTTGAAAAGGGGAATTCTTGAAAGGACGGTTGAGGATTTGAGGGCAAAGAAAAAGATGATACAGGCTGGGATAGACTACTACTGGCAACAAAAGAGTTATAAAATATCTGAAGTGAGAACAGGAAGATCTGCCCAGCACAACGTGAAGCAGTGGCAAAAGGTGAAGAATAGCTTGGTGTCAGCAAAATTAATTCATATCCTCCCCCTCTTTATGATGGATTTAGACAGATTACAAGACAGTGGCAAAAAACTGTACTTAACAATGAGCAAGGCAAGCCGACTGTGGTGGCGTACGCCTTTAATTCCAGCACTCAGGAGGCTGAGTTAGGAGGAGCCTTGTGAGTTCAAGGCTGGCTTGGGCTACAATGTGAGCGCAAGGCCAGCCTGAGCTACATAGTGCGACCCTGCCTCAAAAAACTAGGGTTGGGCGTTTGGCTTAATGGCTTAAGCGCCTGTCTGGCAGGCACGAGGTTGTGAGTTCAATCCCCGATGCCACAAAAAAAAAAAAAAAAAAAAAAAAGCAAAGCAATGAGAAAAGCACTACCTGTATTACAGAGACAGACTCAAAGAAACATCACTCTCACAACAAACAGAAAATACACTGGCATGGCTGCATGAAAACAGAAAATAACAAAAGAAATGTGAGGTTGCTGATGCATAGTGAGCCCAGGAGAACTGCATTTACATTTTCTTCCTGGAGTGTTTGATTGGGCTTACACCATATTTTTTGTCTTGTTTTGTTTTTCTTCTATTCATTCTTTTTTATTTCTTTTTCTTGAGGTAGATGCTTATTTTCTCTCACTTACCTTCTCTTTTTTTCTTTTCTTCAGATCTAACTTCTATATCAATATTATTTTGTTATATTTACTTGTTTTCTCCACATTTAATTTTTTTCTTTTCAAGTATTTTCCCTATGTTTTTCTCTTTTTCATTTTTTCCTGTAATCTGTCACATTAGAATTCTGTTCTCCATATTCTATTCTTTTTTTGTTTCAGAGAAAATGGACACAGAAGACAGAAACAAAAAGCAAAAAAGATAAACAACAACAACAAATCTGATACGATAACATTATAGGTTTACACAATGAGACGGCTGAAATTTGACAGTAGTTGCAATACTGCATATTGTTACCTTCATAGGAGTTGTTCAGATTAACAGATACAGACATGCAAAATTGATCTAATCATGAATATTAACGGTTCTTTTTCAATAGCTAATGCATTTACTAATATAGTCATTTTAGCTGTCCTATGTATACCTATTTATAAATTTATGTCTTTTCCTTTTCTCTTCCTTCCTTCCTACTTTCCCCTTAGAATACCTCTTGTTGTCATTAAAATAACTGCCCATATCATCAGGCCTAAATAATCAAGCAAAATAGTTCAGATTAAAACCAATAAAGAATAAAAAAATGGTCACACAAAAGAGAAACAAAAAGCTAAAGGGACCAACAAACAACAACAACATATCCGATACTGTAACATTATAGGTTTACAAATTGAGATGATTAAAATTTTACAGTGGTTATAACATTGTATATCATTACCTTCAAGGGGGTTGTTCAGATTGACAGATATAGACATGTAAAATTGATCTAATCATATGAGTATCAACTGTTCTCTCTCACCAGTTAATGCATTTAGTAGTATATTCTTTTAAACCATCTTATGTATACCCTCCTATAAATCTATGTCTTTTTCCTTTTCTCTTCCTTCCTTCCTAGTTTCCCCTTGTAATACCTCTTATTGTCTTCAAAATAGTTGCCCTTACCATCTGGCCTAATATGGTTGAACAAAATAGTACTGAATAAGACCAATAACAAATAAAATAATGGAAGCAATACATAGTAGTAAAACGTTGATTTCTATAATGCCTCATATTATCTTCTAGGCAGTTGCCTATATCTGTTATAATACAAATGAACTAAAACAGGTTAAAATCCCTCAAAGCAACAGTGAAAGCAATACCAGGTTTCAAAACAAGGTGATCAAATATCAATAAAGGTTACCCTAATATATTTTGTTATCTTCAAAATAGCTGTCTTTGTCATCATATATAATAAAGTTAAGCAGGTCGAGGTAGAATAAGATTAAACTAAACAGCTCATTGAAAACAATACTGGACTCAAATCCCGATGATTATTCATTTGTCTGCCCTGCTCAGTGATATCCCTTTGCCACTGTTTCTGAAGCTGTGGACTTTTTTATCTCTCTCTAGAATGTCCTTCAGTATTCTTTGTAGGGTTGGCTTGGTTGTCACAAATTCTTTTAGCTGTTCTTTATAGTGGAAGTATCTTGTTTCTCTGTTGATTTTGAAATATAATTTTGCAGGGTACATCAATCTGGGTTGGAAGTTATTTTCCTTCAGGGCTTGAAATACCTCACTCCAAGCTCTTCTTGACCTGATGGTTTGTGTTGAGAAGTGTGTCATGATTCTGATGGGCCTTCCTTTGTAGGTAATCTGTCTCTTTTCTCTAATAGCTTTTCATATTTTGTTTTTGTGTTGAATTTTTGGGATCTTGATTATTGTATGTCTGGGTGTAGGTATATTTTGGTCATGTTTAGCTGGAGTTCTATATGCTTCACTTATCTGAAAGTCCCTTCCTGTTCCCATGCTTGGAAAGTTTTCTGAAATTATTTCTGTAAATAGGCTTTTAATTTGATTTATATTGACCCCTGCTTTTTCATTCACACTTTTTATTCTTAAATTATATTTCCTTGGGTTGTCTTGCAGCCACTGTATTGTTACTTCCAGGTTTCTTATTATTTTTAAAAGATCTTTCCTTTTTTGATCCCAGGCTTCAAGCCTGTCTTCCAGGTTTGAAAGTCTATCTTTAGTTTCCTTCAGGTGGTTCTGCCAACTTTCATTGGAGTTTTTGATTTCCTGCTAGTCTCTCTGAATCTGTTTCATGCATTCCAAATCTTTTTTGTATTGTTCATTCAAGGTTTCCCTTGTTTTTCTATGCTCCATTTTTTCATCTATGTCTCCTTTAGAGATGCTTAGTGATTCTTTTATTATGTATTTCATTTCTTCTCTCAGTTGGGTTAATATTTCTGCTCTAATTACTTTTATAGCTTCATGGAGTTGTTTCCCTACTTCAGTTGTCATCACCTCAGAGACTTTAGTTGTGGGACTCCCGACCTCTTCTGCATTTGCTTCTCCTGGATTTGCTCTGCTTGAATTGGAGGTCAGAGTCTGCCCTCTACCTTTTTGTCTTGGCATTTTCCTGGGTTGTTCAGGGGTCTTGTGATTTCTCTGGAGTGAGCCCGTGCTGGTCTGCTGCCTTTCCCCAGCCTGGCTCTGCTCCATGGATGTTTGGCACAGTGCATGGGGGCAGGGCCACTGCCTGGGAACCTGTGCCAGTTGTCTATGAAACTTCCACTATCACCCCTAGGGTGCACGTGGAGCCTTGGTCTCCAGACCTAGCTGGTCACTTGCTGGAACCCTCAGGGGCTCGATCAGAGCAATTTCTGTGGGACCGTGCCCAATTAGGTGTGGTTCTGGTCCCAAGATGGTTTCCAGTCCCTTGCTCTCCCTCATGGGGGTGGGGTGTTGGAATTTATCATGCTCACTCACCCACCTGTTCCAGTTCATTTCACTCCATGATCAATTGCTGCCTCCACCATTGCTGCCCTGGCCGCAACACTTTAATCCCATGTTCGCAGCACTTTAATCATGCTTCCCCAGGTCACAGCTGCTCCCTGCTGCTAAGTGGGTTCGGGTCTGGTCAGAGGTGCTGCCAGCCTCTGCCTTTGTTTGGTTACATCTTTTTACTCTTTCCGTGGGCTTCAATTTTCATTTTAGATTCTTCTTGGGTCCTTAGGACCCACCTCCCTCTTTTTTTTCTTCTCTCTGTTATTACAGCATTTGGATGGTGTCTTTCAGAGAGTCCACCTATCCCACTGTTCACTGTTCCACCATCTTGTCAAATCTCTCTATTCTATTCTTTTTGCTCTCCCTTATTTTATGTAGCTGTTTGTCTTCACCTGCTTCTTCTCTACATTACAGGTGCACAAATATATCAACAGGTTCTAACGAACTTCAGCTTTCATCAATCCCAAAATTCATCTCTCTCCTCTTAGATCCTATCATTTCCCCCACAAATATTTTCTTAAAATCCTCATCACTAACCCTTTAATTCTGCTACACAGAGTCTGACTGCTTATCTAATTATTTGTGCCTACTGTTAGTTTTCCTATCTTCCTCTCCTCCTACTATGTACATTTCTTTTTCACCCATAATTTCATCCCTTCTTTTCCCTTCCCCTTTCAAATGGCAGACTAATTGCTAGTAATAATAGGGCCTAGGTTGTAAAAGAAGCTGATAAAGGGTGAAAATGGAAATATAAGGTTTAATGACTATAAATGGTTTATGATTGGATATGTTGATGCAATTATAACCAGTAGTAATTCTCTCCTCACAATACAATGGCAAGGCCTAAACCATTTAAATTAAATTTCTGAAGGGGTAAACATTCTGAGGACAAATAAAGCCATGAAAACATCAGTAGAATGCAGAATACAACTAAAAAGATTATCATATCAACTGTATTCTCTCCTCAATCAACTTGATCTCAACCCAACACTAAAACACAGCAAACCCAAATACACACACACGCACACACACACACATGCATAGTGAACACACACATGAAGGAATATGGGGAAGCAAGCCCACAAAATGTTTCCAAGACTTCCTAACTCCCAGGGCAGATGCAGTTTGCACTCACTGATGGAGAGGAATCCAAACGTTTGGTAGCAAAACTTTATGAAATGTTTAAATAAGAGTGAAAAGAGACTGAAGATATAGCTCAGCAGCACAGTATCTGCCTGGCGTGATGTCATGAGTTCAACTTCTGGAAAAAAAAGTGAAAAAATTTAGTGAGTTCAAAGGGAAGCGCCCCACAAAATGCATGGAGTAATCATATGAACTGACTAAAATCAATATGGGAGAAACAAACAGTTGTATGCGTTGACTAAAATCCTTCAAAACATGAAAGACAGAATTACCAAAGATACAGTTTCCACAAAATGCTGCCACAATGAAATATTGGAAATAAAAATTTGCATAGAATTAATAAACTGCAAAAATGACCAATGCAAAGACCGAGTTTCTTAAACTGAGGACAAGATGGTAAAATAAAACAAATAAGAGAAGTTTTAAAAATGACAAGAGAACAAGAAAACACCATAAAAGAGGTATTAGACAACGCTGAAAAGACCAACCTAAGGCTAATTGGAGTTAGAGACGAACTAGAAGGCAAAATCTGTTTACAAGAATCATAAAAGTAAATTTTCCAAATATAAGGAAAGTTTTCAACATACAGGTAAGCAAGTTTTACAGATCATTAACTACAATGACAAAATAATCTGTTTATGATACACCTTACTCAAAATCCAATATCAAACTAAAAGGCAAAATTTTGAAAAGCAGTCAGAGAAAGGCAAAAAAAATCACATATTATGACAAATTCACTAGAAACACAGTCAAAAGAAACTTTAAAGGTCAGGTGAGCCTGGAATGAAGGATTATAAGCCTTAAAAATCAAGCATCTTCTGACACAGATTAATATACCCTGTGATAATTTTTCAAAACTGATGGAGAAATAAAGACACTCCATTGGGGGAAAATACCTTAAGAGATACATGGACACCAAACAAGCACTCCAAAAATATTCAGCAATATCCTAGACAGAGATGATAAATACAACAAATCCAAATATTCGGATGGAATGATTACATAAAGTAAGCAAATAGAGAAAAAAATTGGAAAGT
>RJWM01021735.1:17202-34912 GCA_004363535.1 Dasyprocta punctata
CTCATAGTGAGCTCAAGGCCAGCCTCAAATGCACAGTGAGACCCTGTCTCAAAGAAGACAAAAAAGATACAAAAAAAAAAAAAAAGAAAATAACAGTCTCACACTCAAGACACATATCTAATGTAAAGATATATTTGTAGATATTTTAAAAGAATGGAAAAAATATTTCATGTATCAAAACGCTGAAAGCAAACAGGTAATATCAATTTGGCTCTAAGACAAAGTAAATTTCAAGCCAAAATGGATCAGAAGTTACAAAGAACATAACTATATGCTAGGTAAGGGAACAATACACCAAGAAGAGATACCATTTTTAAATATACACGCACCATATACAAGAACACCTATCTTCATAAAATAAATGCAGCAGGACAGAAAAGATCAAATTAACATCACCATAATCATACTGGCTGACCTCTATTCCTCTCTTTCACAAAGAGACAGATTGAATAAATGGACAGAGTTGAACCACATACTTCAACAAATAGACCATGGGATATCATGGTAATTTTTTCAAAGGCACATTATGGGAGATGTATCACATCCACATTCATTAGTTCTTAGAAGTATTTCTATTATTAGTTATTGATTTTAATTTAATGAGTTTTATTAGATTAGACAATGTGTACTTACCAGGGAAATAAAATATCAATAAAGCAAAATATTAAATTTTGATATGTAATGAGTATAAACATCAACATTTTCAGCATCAACACTTTATTTGCTTTTAAGATCTAAAAATTAACATGTAAAATATAACAAAAACACAAATAACACTCTACCATAGAAATAATCTTTACTTCAGTTATCACACCTAATGCAGATTTCACACATGAAAATAGTATGTTCCAGACATGAGTCTCACTAACACTGAGAGCATATGAACTTCACTTTCCTTTTCTGTTTGGCAGGGCATACTTGTCATTTCTCTTGTCTTTCTCTTTTGTCAAGAACTTTCTATTATATTATACAATGTGCACTTAGCAGGAAAATAAAATAACAATCAAATATATTATCAAATATACGATTAGTGTTTAAAATAAACATTTTCAGCATCAAATGTTTACTTGCTTACAAGATCTAAAATTAACAGCAGAAATAAATTCCAACGTGAACTACAATGAATACAAATACAACATTGCCAGAGAAATAATGTTTGCTTCAATTATCACACCTAAGGAAACCTTCATATATGATAACAGCATGTTCCATACACAAGTATCACTTACACTGATAGCACAGGTGTTTTGTTTTTGTATCTTTTTTGTATATACTTGACATCTTCCTGGTCTTCCTGTTTTCTTAGTATGTCCTTGCAATGTTTCACCTTCTTGTTTACCAGTTCACTCCAGATTTCTTTTCTGGAGTTCTTTGGGCAGACACATATTGCTCTTCCTCTGTTTAATTGATCATTTATCAATTCCAGTCCTAATCTTCTAAGAAAATTTCTCCATGATGTTTTGTGTATATTATTTTCTTTGTAAACCATGAAACTATTTGTGCATAATATTTAGAATTGAGTAAAACACAACCATTGACTAACATTTTGTGTTGTAACATCATAGTTGCTCCATATGTCTTCAACATCTACTTCACCTTTCATTTTATTGCAAAATGTTACATTTCTGGCTTCATGTATGTTAAGAATTCACTATCTTTTTTTCTTTGTTTTTGAGACAGGATCATGCTACACAGTTCAGGCTATTCTTGAACTCACTATGTATGTAGCACAGGCTGACCATGAACTCACAGGATTTTCCTGCTCCAGCATCCCAAATCTTCGAATTACAGGTGTGCCTCATAATGCCCTGCTTCACTATCAATCTTAATCATGGTGCAATGTTGACAGTTATTAATAGTACATACTTTTTCTTTTGCCATATAGGATGCCAAAGTTATGTATTTCTGAAATCCAAAGACTGCTCCATTCATTTCTCTATTGTGAGCTTCCAATATTTTTTCAGGAAACTCCACTTTGTTCTTGAAAACAGTTTCAGTGTTGGACAGCTGCTTTATTTTTAGCTAACGTGACATTAATGGGTGACTAGCAAACAAATTGTTGAATGTGACATTTTGGTTACTTTTTGAAATAGACTCAACAAGTCTGTTCACAAATGTCATACAGTTTATTATTGCATGAATAAAGACCTAATGACTGAATTCCAGGATAAATTTCTAAATTGAAGGTGTAAAACATTTTCAAATCTAGCAAAGCATGCATGTTTATACCATGTTTGGTGGAGTTATTTGGCATATATTGCCAAAACTTTCAGCAAACAAGAATATATGTCTGGCACGAGTTCATATTCTCCAAAATGAATTTTAGGAACAACGGAGGTTAAGGGCAGAATATATTTATTGAGAGAAACAAAGCTTCTGTTTGAGGGACAGAAGGGGTCCCGAGTGGGTTGCCAAAGACTCTGTCTTTTCTAGTGACTTTTATAGAGTAAAACCCTGGTGGGGAAAACTGGGAACTCACAAGGCAGATGGGCTTGAGGTGGTGCAGAACTGTGGTCAACCAGTAAGTTTAATTGTTTAGGTAAAATTGACCAAATCAAGGACAAATGGTGAAGCAAGTCACGTAGTAAGTGACCATTCTTATGGATCAGGGGACTGGGATGGTAATCCCTGGCTTCTCAAGATGATCCATACCTAATCCCCAATGTTTATACTTAGGGTGTGGTTGCATTTGTTTTGCCTTCTGTCTTGAGATCTGGCCCACAGCAAGAGATGTGTATCTCTTCCAAAGTCATAAGATATCTGGTCCTCTGTACCGGTTCCTTTGAGGGCCTAGCCCTGTCTGCCTGCCTATAATATTTCTCACTATCTCAGTTGCCTGTAACAATAATAACTAAAACTTGGGAACAGACTATATGTCCATTATCAGAAGAATGCATAAAGAAAATGTGTAATGGAATACTACCCAACTTTAATAAGGGACACTAAATCTGAGACTTTTATACGAAAATTGATGAACCTGAAAAACACAACTTCAAGTGAAATAAATGAGACACAGTAGATACACACAGAATGGTGTCTGTGTTTTGAGTAATCCAAAGTACAAAGTAAAAAACAAGATACAAGATTTATAAAATGAAATAGGGAGATAGATCTTTTATATAAATGGGAAGGGACCAAGAGATCCAAGTTCAAAGACAAGAGGAGGGGAAGGGGCTGCATAAAGATCTAACAGTCCAGGACTAGTGGCACACACCTATAATCCCAGCACTCATGAGGCCAGCCTGGGCTACAAAACAAGTTTGAGGCAAGTCTTAACTACATAGTGAGACCGTGTCTGGAAAAAAAAATGAAAAGATCTAAGATGCTTCACACACATGTTCTGACTACCCACAAGGAATGTAATCATTACATGTGAAAAACATGAAATAATAAAAATAATAATAGGAAAAGGATCTAGAGATAGACCTAGGGATAAAGGAAGGGAGAGAAAATGGAATAAAATGAATCAAGTAATTTGAAAAATTTAACTAATCCCCAGGATGTTTGCAAACCTGATGTACAACAAGCGTGTACTAATAAAAATAAACATAATTTAAAAAAAATTTACAAGCCATGGCTTCAAGATGGGGGCTTGATATAATTTTCTTAATTTATCATTAGGATATACAGGGATAAGCCATAAAAATGAGGGAAATTTAGTCTAAATCTATACTTTGCTAAACTTACCACCTGAAATTGAGGCCAAAATAAGAGCTTAAAATTTGTTAATTTGGTAAATTCCCCAGAAACATGACAAATGCAAAATGAAATTATCTTTGGAGAAATATATACTCATACTAGGTTTCAAATTATTTCTAAAATATGTATATGCTATCCAAAACATATTTAGAGAAGACTAGACTCAAGAGAAAGGCAAATTTAAACTACAAACAAAAGCAACAATAAGTAAAAAAGAAAAAAGAAAAAAAGAAAAAAGAAACATGAGGATTACATATTTATATTAAGAAATAAAAATTGTCACAGGTATACTTACATTGGTTAAAAATAATACCTCCAAGCTTCAAATTTTATCAGACAAAACGAAACAGCAAAACAGATTTATAAAGAACTACATTGAAATTCTTGACTTTAAATGTGACAAAGTACAAATTAATTGAATAGATGCCACAACAAATTTTAAATGGCTGAGACTCCAGAGGCTCTGAACTCCTAGCAACCAGACGCAAGGTCCAGGTGGTGCCACACTCTGGGGTGTGCTCTGCCAAGTTGCCTGGGTCCCAGAGGTTCTGACCCTCACCCAGTAAGGCAAAGGCTCCAGCAACACGCTCGAGGAGTGCATCCTCACTACCTGCACAGAGGATTGAGTTCTACCTAGTCCAGCATTTCAGTGAAATCCATCAGGGCAATGCCTGGCCAGCCTTGCAGGACACAGAGGTATTGAGCCCAGCCCAGCCCAGAGCCCCAGAGCTGCTCATCAGGGAGTGGCCAGCATAGCTGCAGGGCCTTAGAGATCTTGAGTTCTGTCCATCAGAGCAAAAGGCACAGGCTCCATTGTTCAGGGATGTGATTGTGCTCCAGGTCTTAGAGGTGGCAAACCCTGCCCAACCAGGAGCAAGGCCCTAGCACTATAAGCCTGGGACTTGCCCGAGATTGCCTCATGCTCCAGAGGCTCTGATCTCCTAGCAGCCAGACGCAAGGTCTGGGTGGTGTCACACTCTGGGGTGTTCTCAGTGTAGCCATCTGGGTTCTGGAGATTCCAAACTCCACCCAGGCAGGCTCAAGCTCCAGTGACACACCACAGAGCTGCATCTCTACAATCCTCCTGGGTCGTGGAGGTTCTGAAAGCTACACAGCCAGGTTCTATACTCTGGCAAAAAGCTCCAGGGGTGTGACCCTGCTAGCTACAGGGAGGATACAAACTTTGTCCACCACAGCATCCCAGAATAACACAACAAACTACATCAGGGGAACACATAGTCAGCGTCACAGACCACAGAACACAAGGATCCAGAGCTATAAACTATGTGTGTGACATGACTAGCCATGGGAATGTTAGAGGATTGAAGTTCTACTAAGCACACTGTTCCAGTGAAACCCATCAGGAGGATGCCTGCCCAGCCACACAGGTCTCAGAAGAAAATGACAAAATGAAAGACCAAGAGACAGTCTCAATTCACCAGTCCACTGAGAACAAACCCAAGAGAAACTGAAATGGAACACACTGGGGGGTCACAAAACTGAACTTTCTGAAATGATAGCAAATTAACTAAAGAAACAGCTCCACGAAGCTGTAGAGAAACTCAAATCAGAAATAATCTTGCAGCTAAAAAATGAAATGACAATCATTATGAAAGAAATGTTGAGTGTATCTAAAGATGATGAAGATAAAAAACAGAAGAACCTAGGAAAATGATGGAAACTTCGAGTGAACAATATAAGACACAAATAGAATGCATGAAACAGCATTAAAGGGAAATACAGGAAATGAAAAATTCCATGGAAAGTTGGCAAAACCACTTGAATGAAGCTTAAGATAGAATCTCAGACCTTGAAGAAACCATGGAACCTTATCATCATGAAAGAAATATCTCTTAAAAATAACAAGGAACCAAGAAACAACAATTCAACAGCTGCAAGACGATGCCAAGAGAAACAAGATAAGATTAATTGGCATAAATGAAAAAGGAGGGGTCAATACTAATGCCCTGCAAAGTCTATAAACAGAAATAATTGCAGAAAAATTTCCAAACATGGGAAGAGAATATGATATACAGGTAAGGGATACATACAGAAATCCAATTAACCATGACCAAAATAAATCTTCACCCAAACATATAATAAATAAGGGTATCAGAAATACAGCAGAAGAACAAAATGCTAAAAGCTGTCAGAGAAAAGAAACAGATCACCTATGAAGAAAAGCCTATCAGAATCACGGCAGACTTCTCAACACAAACCTTTAAGTCAAAAAGAGCTTGGAGCGAAGTATTTCAAATCCTGAAAGAAAACAACTTTCAACCCAGATTGATGCATCCTGCAAAACTATCTTCAAAAATTAATTGAGAAATAAGATACTTACACAACAAAGAACAACTGAACAAATTTATGGCCACCAAACAAATGCTACATAGAGTACTGGAAGACACTCTAGAGAAAAAAAAGATAGCTACAATCTTAAGAACAACAACAAAAAGAAACTACTAAGCAGGGCAAATAATTAAAAAGAAAATGTAGAAAACCAACAACAGAAAGATATCATGACAGGGATGAGTCAGTACATGTCAGTTATAACAATCAATGTAAATGGTCTCAACACAGCAATAAAAAGAAACAGAGTGGCAGAGTGCGTTAAGAAACAAAATCCAACAATATGCTGTGCACATGACACCCATTTAATGCAAAAGGAAACTCACAAATGAAAAATCAGACTTGCTGTGCACAGGATCCAGCTCTACAGGGTCCCACAACTCAGCACGAACCACCAGAGGAATGCCTGGCCAGCCTCCCAGCACACAGAGGTACTCCGACCAGACTAGCCCAGGATGCCAGAGCTGCTCATCAGGGACTGACCAGCATAGCTGCAGGGCCTTGGAGAGCTTGGGCTGCCCCCACCATAGCGCAGAGCATGCGCAAGCACAATATTTCAATGGAGAAGCCTGTGTGCCACACCCTAGAGCTCGTGGGCCACACCCAACCAGGAGCAAGGCCCTGGCACTGTAGGTCTGGGACTCGCCCAGGCTTGCCTGCCACAGGAAAAGCCCTGAATTCCTTGCAGCCAGACTTAGGGTATGGGCAGTGCCACACTCTGGGGTACACTCTGCCTAGCTCCCTGGGACCAGGAGATCCTGGCCCCCACCCGGTAAGGAGGAGTCTCCACCCACATGCCATCACTAGCTGCACACAGGATTCAGCTCTACGGGGCCCCATGACTCAGCATGACCCACAAGTGTAACGCCCAGTCAGCCTCACAGGACACAGAGCCACATAGGTTCTAGAAGGAAATGACAAAACGAAAGACCAAGAGGCAGTCTCAGTCCCCCAGCCCACTGAGAACAAGCCCAAGAGACACTGAAATGGAAGAAAGTGGGAGTCACACAAATGAACTTTATGAAATGATAGAAAATGCAGTAAACAAACAGCTTGATGAAGCTATAGAGAAATTCAAATCAGAAATATTCTCTCAGATAAAAAATGAAATAAGAATCATTATGAAAGAAATGTGTGCATCTGAAGAACAAGATAAAAAATAGAAGAACTTAGGAAAATGATGGAGACTTTGAACAATATAAGACACAAACACAATGCATGAAACAGATGCAAAGGGAAATGCAGCAAATAAAAAATTATATGGAAAGTTTGAAAAACTGCTTGAATGAAGCTGAAGATAGAATCTGAGATCTTGAAGACAGCATGGGGGATCACAGCCATGAAAGAAAAGATCTCCCAAAAATAGTAAGGAACCAAGAAACAACGGTTTAACAGCTACAAGATGATGCCAGAGAAATAACATAGGATGAATAGGCATAAATGAAAAAGCAGGGGTCAATACTAATGACCTATAAAGACTATTCACAGACAAAATAGCAGAAAACATTCCAAACAAGGTAAGAGAATCTGAAATACAGGTAATTGAGGCATACAGAATGACAAAGAACCATAACCAAAATAAATCTTCATGCAGACATATAATAATAAGGGTATCAGAAATACAGCACAAGGACAAAATGCTAAAAGCTGTCAGAGAAAAGAAACAGATCACCTATGAAGGAAAGCCTATCAGAATCATGGCAAACTTCTCAACACAAAACGTTAAGTTAACAAGAGCTTGGAGTGAAGTATTTCAAATCCTCAAAGAAAACAATTTTCAACCGAGATTGATGTACACTGCAAAACTATCCTTAAAAACTGATGGAGAAATAAGACACTTTCATGACAAAGAACAACTGAAGAAATTTATGGCCACAAAACCAACACTACAAAGAGTACTGAAAGACACTCTAGAAAGAGATAAAGATAGTCACAATCTTAAGAATAACAACAAAAGGAAACCCCTAAGCAGGGCAAATAATTAAAGAGAAAATGTAGAAAACCAACAACAGAAAGATACCATGACAGGGATAAGCCAGTACATATCAGTTATATCAATCAATGTAAATGGTCTCAACTCACCAATAAAAAGAAACAGACTAGCAGAGTGGGTTAAG
This sequence comes from Dasyprocta punctata, assembly GCA_004363535.1. NCBI lineage: Eukaryota > Metazoa > Chordata > Mammalia > Rodentia > Dasyproctidae > Dasyprocta > Dasyprocta punctata. The sequence goes on from RJWM01021735.1 coordinate 25,368, forward strand.
AAACAAAACCCAACAATATGCTGTGTACAAGAAACATATTTCATTCAAAAGGAAATTCACAGACTAAAAATCAAAGGCTGGAAAGCAATACTCCATGCAACAGGAAGCCAGAAAAAAGCAGGGGTAGCTATGTTTGCAGACAATGCAAACTTCAAACGGAGAATGATCAAAAGAGATAAAGAAGGTCACTATATAGGGGAAAGGGGAAAATTTCAAGAGGAAGAGATTACAATCATAAATATATATGCACTGAATAAGGGAGCACCCAACTATGTAAGACAATTCTTAATAGACATGAAAAATCAAATAAACAATAATACAATTATAACAGGGAACCTTAACACCCCACTGACACAGAGAGACAGATCAACCAAATAAAAAGTCAGCAAAGAAATACCAGAACTGAATCAAACTTGTGAACAAATGGACCTAGTAGATGTGGACCGAGTATTTCACTCAACATCAGAATACACATTCTTCTCAGCTGCACATGGGTCACTCTCTAAAATAGATCATATACTGGTCCACAAAAGATGCTTAAGTAAATGCAAAGGAACTGAAATAATTCCATGCATATTATCTGACCATAGCATAGTAAAATTGGAAATGAAAGACAAAAAAAGGTACAATAACTTCATAAACACATGGAAATTAAAAAATACTCTCCTAAATAACGAATTGGTCACAGAGTAAGTTAAGAAGATATTAAACAATATCTACAATTGAATGAAAATGCAAATGCAAATTACCAGAACCTGTGGGACGTGATGAACACAGTCTTCAGAGAGAAATTTATAACAGTAAACTCCCACATCGGAAAAATGGAAAGAACACAAATAAACAACTAAAAGCTGCACATCAAACTTCTAGAAAAAGAAGAGCAAGTCAAGTCCAAAGCCCAAAGAGGGGAGGAAATTACTAAGATTAGAGCAGAAATTACTGCAATTGAAACTAAGAAAACAATATAAAGAATTAATGAATCAAAGAATTGGTTCTTTGAAAGTGTAAATAAAATTGATAAACCCCTAGCCGACCTTATCAAAAAGAGGAAAGAAAAAACTCAGATTCATGAAATAAGGAATGAAAACGGTGAAATCACTACAGAACCAGTAGAAATAGAGAAGATCATCCACACCTACTTTAAAAACCTTTACTCACATAGATTTGACAACACAGAAGAAATGGACAGATTCCTAGAAACCTACAAATGGCCAAAGCTGAGTCAAGATGTAAAGCTGCTGAATAACCCAATTTCAGCTAATGAAATTGAAAATATTATTAGGACCCTAGCAACAAAGAAAAGGCTGGGCCCTGAAGGAGTCACTGCTGAATTCTACAAGAAATGTAGGGAAGACTTAATGCCAACACTCCTCAAACTGCTCAAAGGAATTGAAAGGGAAGCATGTCTCCCTAATCCATTCCTGGAACCAAGTATTACCCTAATACGAAAACCAGACAAAGACCCAATCAAAAAAGAAAATTACAGACCAATCTCCCTAATGAACATAGATACAAAAATCCTCAATAAAATACTGACAAAAAGAATACAGCAAGTTATCAGAAAGATTATACACCATGATTCAGTGGGATTCATCCGAGGAATGCAGGGATTGTTCAACATACAGAAAACAATAAATGTAACACACCATATGAACAGGCCCAAGGACAAGAACCACATAATCATCTCAACAGATGCAGAAAAACCTTTTGACAAAATCCAACACCCATTCACGATAAAAACCTTGGAGAAAATCAGAATACATGGTCTCTACCTCAAACTGATAAAAGCCATATATCATAAACCAACAGCCAACATCTTACTAAATGGACAAAAACTGAAAATTTCAACCTAAAATCAGGAACAAGGCAAGGATGCCCATTATCAACAGTCCTATTGAATATAGTTGTGAAAATACTAGCCAGAGCAATTAGAAAAGAGAAACAAATAAAGAGAATAAGGATAGAAAAGGAAGAAGTGAAATTATCATTATTTGCAGATGATATGATATTTACATACAAGACCCCCAAAAATCCATTAGATGACTTCTCTAAGTAATAACCAAATTCAGTAATTTTGCTGGATACAAGGTCAACACTCAGAAATCAATAACATTCCTGTACACAAACAACAAAGTCAATGACAGAGAAATAAGGAAAACCAGACACTTCGCTATAACATCCAAAATATGAAATACTTAGAAATCAATCTAACAAAGGAAGTAAAAATCTATACAGTGAAAATTACATTAGTCTAAAGAAGGAAATCAAAGAGATTTCAGAAAATGGAAAGATATTCCCTGTTCATGGGTAGGAAGAACAAACACTGTGAAAATGGTCATTTTACCAAAATTATTATACAGATTTAATGCAATCCTAATCAAAATACCACTTGCCTACCTCCTAGAGCTAGAGAAAGCATTCCTGAAATTCATCGGGAACCAGAAAAGACCTAGAATACAAAAGGCAATGCTGGGTAACAAAGGGAAGGCAGGAGGCAACACATTCCCCGACTTGAAACTATACTACAAAGCTACTGTGATAAAATCAGCATGGTCCTGGAATGAAAACAGATCTGAAGATCAGTGGAATAGATTAAAAGATACAGCCACAACTACAAACATATTTTGCCACCTCCTCTTTTGCAAAGGGGCCAAACATGTATATTGGAAGAAAGATAGCCTCTTTAGCAAATGGTGCTGGAAAAACTGGATTTCTATATGCTTTAAACTAAAACCAGATCCATGCCTATCACCATGCACTAAAATAATGTCAAAATGGATCAAAGATCTGAATATTAAAACAGAGAAACTAAACTTACTAGAAGACACAGTAAGTAAAAATCTTAATGATATAGGAAGAGGCAGAGAGTTCGTGCACAAAAATCAAATTGCACAGGAAACACTTCCCACAATCAACAGCTGGGATCTCATTTCACTAAAAAGTTTTTGCATGTCAACGGAAATCTCCAACAGAGTAAAAAGAAAACCCACGAATTGGGAAAATATCTTAGCCAATTGTCCTTCAGACAAAGGACTTCTATCTAAAACATATAAAGAATTAAAAGAAATCAGGCCCCTAAAATTCAAGCACCCAATCCAAAAATGGACATCTGAGATGAATACACATTTCTCAGAGAAAGAAATAGAGATGGTAAATAAATATATGAAAAAAAGTTCAGCAGCAATGGTCATTTGGGAAATGCAAATTAAAACAACGCTGAGATTCCATCTCACTCCAGAAAGAATGGCCAAGATTAAAAAATCAACCAACAACAAATGCTGGAGGGGCTATGGGGAAAAAGGAACTCTTCTCCACTGTTGGTGGGCGTGTGGACTGTTGCACCCACTGTGGAAGTCATTGTGGAGATTCCTCAAGAACTAGGATTAGAGATCTCATTCAATCCAGCTATCCCACTTCTGGGCATTTTCCCAGAATTGAAAACATCATACCACAATATCTTTGCACCCAGGTTTATATCAACCTAATTTGTAATAGCCAGATTTTGGAAACAACCCAAGTGCCCATCAATGAAAGAATGGATAAAAAAATGTGGTATTTTTATACAATGGCGTACTACTCAGCTATTAAGAAAGATTGCACTGAGACTTTTATAAGTAAATGGTCACGACTTGAGACCATACTCATATGTGAAATAAATCAAACCCCCATGTGTAAATACCGTTTTGTCTCCCTAGTGTAGGAAACTGAAAAAGTATATATGGTCCAAAATCTATAATAAATACTATGTAAGGGTAAAAAACAACTCAAAGAGCAAAAGTAAATGGGAAGGGAAAAGGGGGAAAGAGGGAAGGGAAAAGGAAGAGATATAAATCTGTATATATGTATATGTAAGATAACTAAAACGAACACACTGCTGAATGTATTCGTTATTGAGAAAGAACAATTAACACTCATATGCTTAGATCAGTTTTACATGTCTATATCTTAATATAAACAACCATTTTAAAGATAACAATATGCAATATTGCAACCATTGTGAAGTTTCTATCATCCTGTTTTGTAAACCTGTAATGTTACTGTTACTGTTGTGCATTTACTCTAGTCATTTGTTTGTTTTGTTTTTTGTCTTTGTTATATGTGTCTTTTTATTCTTGTCGCTTAAATAAAAAAATGAAAAATCAAAACATGGAAAACAATACTCCATCCAACAGGAGCTCAGCAAAAAGCAGGGGTAGCTATTATGTTTGCAGACAATGTGTGCGTCAAGTCAAGAATGATCAAAAGAGATAAAGAAAGTCACTACATACTTGTTAGGGGAAAATTTCAAGAGGAACAAATTACACACATAAAGATATATACACCAAATATGAGAGCACCCATCTATATAAAACATTTCTTAAAAACTTGAAACACCTAATAAACTGTGACACAGTTATAATGGGGGACCTTAACACCCCACTGTCACTGAGAGACATATCAACCAAACAAAAAATCAGCAAAGAAATAGCAGAACTGAATCAAACTTGTGAACAAATGGACCTAGTAGATGTATACCGAGTGTTCTACCTATCCAAGTCAGAATGCACATTCTTCTCAGCTGCACATGAGTCATTCTCTAGAATAGATCATGTACTGGTCCACAAAACATGCTTAATAAATGAAAAGGATCTGAAATAATTTTATGCAAATTATCCATTCATAACACAGTAAAACTGGACTTGAATGAAAAAAAATCCCAACAAGAACCCCATAAACACATGGAAATTAAATGATACTCTCCTAAACAATCAATGGGTCACAGAAGACATTAAATAAGAAATTAAAGAATATCTACAATCGAACAAAAATGCAAATACAAATAACCGGAACCTGTGGGAGACAATGAAAGCCGTCCTCAGAGGGAAATTTACAGCAATAAACTCCCACATCAAAAAAATGGAAAGAACACACATAGACAATCTAACAATGCACCAGAAACTTCTAGAAAAACAAGAGCAAATCAAATCCAAAGCCCAAAGAAGGAAGGAAATTATGAAGAGCAGAGCAGAAATTAAGGCAATTAAAACTAAGAAAACAGTATAAGGAATTAAAGAATCGAAGAGTTGGTTCTTTGAAAGAGTAAATATAATTGACAAACCCCTGGCTATCCTTATCAAAAAGAAGAAATAACAAACACAGATTCATGCAATAAGAAATGAAATGGGTGCAATCACTTCAGACACTGAGGAAATACAGAAGATCACCATCACCTACTTTGAAAAACTTTACTCACATAGATGCAATAACATAGAAAAAATGGACAGATTCCTAGAAACCTCTGAATTACCAAAGGTGAATCAAGAAGATGTAAAACTGCTGAATAACCAAATTTCAGCTAATGAAATTGAAAATGCAATTAGAACCTTACCAACAAAGAAAATCCAGGTCTTGATGGATGCACTGCTGAAAACAACAAGAAATTTAGGGAAGGCTTAAAACCAACACTCCTCAAACTCCTCAATGAAATCGAAAGGGAAGCAAGTCTCCCTAACTCATTCCTGGAAGCAAGTATTACTCTAATAGCAAAACCAGAGAAAGACCCAAACAAAAAAGAATATTACAGGCCAACCTCCCTAATGAACATAGACGCAAAAATCCTCAATACAATACTTACAAATAGAATACAACAAGTTATCAGGAAGATTATACACCATGATCAAGTGAGATCCATCCCAGGAATGCAGGGATGGTTCAACATTTCCAAATCAATAAATGTAATACACTGTATCACTAGGGCCAAGGCCAAGAACCACATGATTATTTCATTAGATGCAGAAAAAGCTTTTGACAAATTCCAACACTCATTCATGATGAAAACCCTACAGAAAATCAGAATAGATGGTCTCTACCTCAACCTGATAAAAGAAATACATCATAAACCAACATCCAACGTCCTACTAAATGGACAAAAACTAAAAACTTTCAACCTAAAATCAGGAACAAGACACGGATGTCCATTAATCACCACTCCTATTCCATATAGTTCTGGAAATATTAGCCAGAGCAATAAGAGAAGAGAAAGAAATAAATGGAATAAGGATAGGAAAGGAAGATGTAAAATTATCACTCTTTGCAGATGATATGATACTCTACATAGAAGACCCAATGAAAGACTTCTAGATGTAATAACCAAATTTAGTAATTTTGCTGGATACAAGTTCAGCCCTAAAAAATCAATAGCATTCTTGTACACAAACAACAAAGTCACTGAGAGAGATACTAGGGTAACCATACCCTTTACTATAACATCCAAAAAAAAAAAATGAAATACTTAGGAATCAATCTAACAAAGGAAGTAAAGGATCTATACAGTGAAAATTATATCACTCTGAAAAAAGAAATTGAGCAGGATTTCTGAAAATGGAAAGATATTCCTTGTGCATGGATAGGAAGAACAAACATCTTGAAAATAGCCATTCTCCCAATATTGTTAAGCAGATTTAATGCAATCCCAATCAAAATACCACTTGCCTACCTCACAGAGCTAGCTAAAGCAATCGTGAAATTCATCTGGAACCAGAAAAGACCTAGAATAGCAAAGGGAATTCTGGAGAAAAAAGGTAAGGCAGGAGGCATCCCAATCCCTGACTTGAAATTATACTACAAAGCTACTGTGATAAAATCAGCATGGCCCTGGGATCAAAACAGGCCTGAAGATCAATGGAATAGACTAGAAGGTATAGCCACAACTACAAACACACTGAGCCGTTTCATCTTTGACAAAGGGGCCAAACATGTACACTGGAAGAACGATCTCCTCTTTAACAAATGGTGCTGGAAAAACTGGTTTTCCCTGTGCCGTAAAACTAGATTGATTTCTATCACCATGCACTAAAACTAAGTAAAAATGGATCAAAGATCTGAATATTGAAACAAAGACAGTAAACTTTGGTAAAAATATTGATGACAAATTAGAAGAAGACAAATTAGGTAAAAATATTGATGACATAGGAGTAGATAGAGAGTTCATGGACAAAAATCAAATTGCATGGGAAACACTTCCCAGAATGAACAACAGGGATCCTGTCTTACTAAAAAGTTTTTGCATGTCAAAGAAATCTCCAACAGAGTGAAAAGATAACCCATGAACTGGGATAACATCTAAGCCAATTTTCCATCAGACGAAGGACTTCTATCTAAAACATATAAAGAATTAAAAGAAATCATGCCCGTAAAATTCAAAGATCCAATCCAAAAATGGGCATCTGAGATGAATACACACTTCTCAGAGAAAGAAATACAAATGGCAAATAAATATATGAAAAAATGTTCAACATCAATGGTCATTTGAGAAATGCAAATTAAAGCAACACTGAGATTCCACCTCACTCCAGAAGGCATGGCCAAGGTTAAAACTTCAACCAACAACAAATGCTGGAGGGGCTGTGGGGAAAAAGGAACTCTTCTCCACTGTTGATGGGAGTGCAGACTGTTGCAACCACTGTGGATATCAGTATGGAGTTTCCTCAAGAAGCTAGGATTAGAGATCCCATTCAACCCAGCTATCCCACTTCTGGGCATTTTCCCAGAAAAATTGAAAACATCATCCCACAGTGGCATTTGGGCACCCATGTTTATAGCAACCCAATTTGCAATGGCCAAATCTTGGAAACATCCCAAGTGCCCATTAATCAAAAATGGATAAAAAATGTTGTAGTATTTTTATACAATGGAGTACTACTCAGCTCTCAAGAAAGATTGCATCGAGACTTTTCTAACTAAAGGGACACGACTTGAGACCACACTCATAAGTGAGATCAATCAAACCCACATGTGTAGATACCATATTGTTTCCCTAGTGAAAGAAACTGAGACAGTATATATGATCCAAATTCTACAATAAATACTGTGTAAAGGTAAAAAACTTCTCAAAGAACAAATGTAACTAGGAAAGAAAAAAAGGAGAAAAGAAGGAAGGGAAAAGGAAAAAACATAAATCTGTATTATGTATATGTAAGATAACTAAAATGACTATACTGCTGAATGTATCAGTTATTGAGTAAGATTGGTTAATACTCATGATCAGATCAATTTTACATGTCTATATCTGTTAATGTAAAAACCCATGTTAAAATAATGACATGCAATTTTGCAACCGTTGTCAAGTTCCTATCATCTTGTTTCATAAACCTATATTACTGTTGTGGAATTGTTGTCATTTTTTGTCTCTTTTGCTTTTTGTCTTTCTTGTATATGTCTTTTTTCCATTAAATAAAATTTTTAAAAAATTTAATGGCTGAAAAGAAGCTTAAATAACTAGACAATGAGTCAAAAATTCATATGAAATGAATTTGAAACAGACATTGTCCAGGTAACATCTTAGAGAAGATGAAACATGAAAACGCAACCTGATACAATTTATGATACAGTCTCAGAATAAAAGAGATATAAAGAAAGCCACAGTCTATAGTAGAGAAGTTATGGCTCAGAATTTTCTATAAAAGTATACCAATTCATATATTCTGTCTAGAATTCTGTATTTAATGAAAATAATATTTGATAATAAGACAAATTAATTAAAGTTTCAGACAACTACTGACAAAGCATACTCAAAGTAAACAAAACTATGCTATTCTTAAGTATTGCTTAGTTAGAAGTAAAAAAAAATCTAATTGATGGCCAGCGATTTGAGATGAAATTAAATGAAAAGTAACTGCTGTGGTTTGTTTCTAGACGTCTCAAACCGCACGCAGTCATAGGACTTTTTGAGATATATTTGAATCTTGAGTGTGTGGTGCTGTGATTAGAGGTGTGTGATTAGTAAATCAGTCCACTGATTGCTTTGGCATTTTTCTGGTTCTGGTTGTGTGAAGTCTGCACCCACTCTAGGAACAGTGACCTACACACAATATAAGAGACAAAATGAGTCCTGTCTCCTCCTTTTTGTTTTTGCTGTCTTGTGGGTACCGTGAACTGTTCTGCTCTGTTGTGTCCCTCTGGCAAGTCACTTGACCTTGAAGCCAGCTGATTATGAAATGAAACCTCTACAAACTGAGAACCAGATATAGCTGTTGGACCGAGCTTGCGGACAGAACCAGGGTCGGGTCCGCATCCTGCGCGGTGCCCAGCACAGCTCCCTGGGACCGGGAGGCCTTGGCCCCCACCCAGTAAAGGAGGAGACTCCACCTGCACACCCCGGGAGGCCGCCCTTCCTTGCTGCGCACGGGACCCAGCCTACTGGGTCCCGTGATCCTGAACGCCACAAGAATCAGCGCGAACCTCAGGGAAATGCTGGCCAGCCTCGCAGGACACAGAGGTACGCAGCCCAGCCCAAATCAGCCCAGGAACCCAGAGCTGCTCACCGGGAATTGAGCAACATAGCTGCAGGGACCTGGAGAGCTTGGGCCCCCCCCCACCAGAGTGCAGAGCGCACGGCAGCTCCATTCTTCAGCCGCACGGCTCGGCTCGAGTGTGTGCCATCCCACAGCTCCTGTGCAGACCACACCGCCCAGCAGGGTTGCTCCCGTCACTGTAGGCCTGGGACCTGCCCGGGCCTGCCCCACAGGCATAGCTGTTGGGCCGAGCTTGCAGACAGAACCAGGGTC
>RJWM01021736.1:0-34792 GCA_004363535.1 Dasyprocta punctata
TTCAGTGACTGGCCCAATTAGGAGCCATTCTCTTAATCCATAATGAACCAAAAGTTTCAAGCAACAGTTTAATTTTGCAAGATCAAGAAAAATGTCAACAGGGTACCCAAGATAACTATCACCTCAGTATTATAAAAATAGTTGACTTTAAAACTCTCTCACAAAAGTCTTGGGGAAAACAGCATTTCTCACTCCTCCTCCTTCTGTTACTGGGTTCTAGGGTGCTGGAGTCTCCTTCTGGAAGTGGTTTCTAGGTTCTACCTGTCTACCTGAGCAAAGAATTGGTCAAGACAAGCACCAGTTGGTCAAGACTTGACCAACTGGTCAAGACAAGCCACAAGGTTTTACATGTATTAAAAGCTGAAAAGGAAACAGGCTTTGCAGAGTGAGTTTGGGCCAAGGAAAAACAAGAGAAAAGAGTATACTCCACACCACAAGAGTGAACTACTGTGAAGAACCCAGTGGCTGACAGTCCAATGGCCACAGTCATTCAATTACCCACTTGTCATGTGATGTTAGGTCTGGGCCATCTTATGGAAAACTTGTTCCAGTTCTGTGAGAAGTCTACATGCAGGGTCTTAGAAAATGTTCTGCCCCTGTGTCCTGGGATTTTGCAATTAACAGGTCATGCCTACTTTCCCAGCCAGCTTTACCAAGAGCTGATCTCCTGCCTCACTTCTACCTGTGCCTCATGGAACACACTTTAAGAAAATCCACACTATGTTTACTCAGTCATCATTAGTTTTCCAGTGTCAAAAAGAAGAGAGAGTAAATTTCAGAAATATTATGCAGTTATACCTCATGTTTGAAAACAATTTAATGTATCTCAATTTTTAGAGTAATATTTACATGAATCTATTACCAGAAATGAATGAGTATCTCAACTAATATAATGTGAATAATGTTACATGCAAATAAAACTATTTTTCCATGTAAATATGTAATATTACATGCAAATATTACATACAATACAGCATAGAAACAAGACAGAAAATAAAAGAAAATCCGAGATTTAGCAAATAAGAAATTTAATACTGGCACCTTATTAAGAAAAATATTTTTGTTATTCTCAGATATTAAAGGCATCATTATACCCATATATGTATGCAAGTAGATGAATCTAAATATACAATTAGACGTTCACTTAAGATTGCATACAAGATTGCATATAATTCTTCTCATAATGTGAAATGAATTTTTTCCAAGCGTCTCTTTTTGGTCTTTATCATTTGCACTTTAGAATGTGTTTGAAAAGATAGAGTTTTCAAAGAGGCAGTTAAGGTTTTAGGTACTGGATGAGTCCTAATCGAATTTGACCATCTGGCTGAGTAGAAGAGATTAGAACACAGACACACACAGAGAGAGGGGGGGAGAGAGAGAGAGAGAGAGAGAGAGAGAGAGAGAGAGAGAGAGAGAGAGAGAGAGAGAGAGAGACCATATGAGGTCAGAGAGAAGACAGCCACACACACACCAACAGGAGAGGTCTTGGAAAAAATTCAACCCGGCTGATGCCTCACTCTTGGGTTTTTAGCCTTCAAAAATTGAGAGAAAATGAATGTCTGCTGTTAAAGCTAAGTCTAGTGTTTGTTGTGGCAGTTCTAGAAATCAGCATAGAAAAGGTAATTGAAAGGAATAGATTACATAGACATTTTATTATGAACTATGTGATCATAATAGAGACTAATTAAAGAAAGATGTTAAGCATAATGAAACTTCAAACTTTGAAACTTGCAAACTCCAAACTTCAGTTGGAACTCTTGCAACATGAAAACTTCTTCCTTGGGGAAGTAAGCAAGTCCGCACTCACAGGTTCCCTACATAACTCTGCTCTGTTCAACTGTAAATGAAAATTCAACCAGAAGTATGCTGTGGCTTTCTGTCACTTATTTTTTCTCTACCATATGTAGTGATCTCTGAGTCATGTATAATGAACCCATGAGCTTAAACACACCACTGTTCCCTAGCTCATTCATTAATTTATTTCTTCATACATTTTCTTACTTACTGAATAGTTGGATATCGACATCTTGATAGCTAACTAGAATTAAAAGGTAGTTCTATGTCTTAGAAATTCATTTTAAGACAAATAATTCCTATTCTTTTGGAGTTTAGATTCTATTAAGAGAGACACACAGTACAAAAAATCTATATCAATGTTAATAGTGTGCCTATATATATATGTGTGTGTATATATATATATATATATATATATATATAATAAACTATACATGTAATAAAATCTAAGTGAGGCTTGCTGTTCTATTTAAAGAAGCCTCTCCAAAGAAATGAGTGAAGCTCAACCTGAAAAGAAGGAAAGGTACAAAACATTCTGAAAGAATTTACATTTAATTTGAGGAAATAGAAAATGCAAAGGCTCAGGGTATGCCTGGTGGAGGAAGTCCTACGCACCCGAAGAAAATATGTAAAAAGGAGAATAATGAGAGGCTAGATTGCAGAAGTTGGGAGAAGGCTTTGGCGGTTTTTAAAGCCAATGCATGACTTTTACTCTCAGTAAGATAGGAAATCATAATGCAGAGGAAAGACCTGACCTAGACCATCCTCATTAGACCCTCTAGACTGCCATTTAGAGAATTATGAGAGATGACGCTAGACCAGTTAAGAGATTCTTGGTAACAACCGAGGTAACAAAGATGATAAAGGCTTTCTGCTCATCCCACATCATAAAAGTCGTTCTATGTCCTTTTGAAAATACATTCTTGATGGTTTCCTTTTAAAAATAGTATATAATTATTCCACCTTGTGTACATATATCGAAATGTCACAGTGTTCCCTAAAAATGTATATAATTATTTGCCAATTTAAAATATTGATTTCAAAAATAAATGAATAACTCCCAACATTCAAAACATTATTCTGATTCACTAGGCTTAGTGAAATTCAGCAAGTTATGTACTTAATAAGTTTCTTATGTGATTGTTATCAGGCAAATTTAAAAGTATAGGCTCAAAGAAAATGTAGGAGAAAGCTTAAGATTCTGAGTCAATATTTCTAAGGTCAAAGAGACAGGAGTAGACACTGAGTATGTCACAAGGAACCAAGCTGAGGTTGACTCCAACAATTGGTGCTATTCCATCTTCAGAGCAGGGCATCATGAATAGATTACCTCCTGGAAGAATAAATATTGGGGGGCCCCAAGGAAAGACAATTTGCCTAAAAATGCTACATCTGAATATCTTCCAATTCACTAGACCACCAGTCCCTGTTGTTTTTGGCAGTGGGGACCAATTTCTTGGAAGATAGTTTTTCCACAGACCAAGGGTGAGGCAGTGGGGATGGTTTGGGGAAGAGTCGAAGAAATGCATAGTTTGTCTGCCTCCTTTCACAACCCTAATGTCTTGAGGATAAGTTCAGGGGATGGAGTAGGTCTGCAAATAGAGGTGAAGCTTGACTTGCTAGTCCACTGTATGCTGACAGCTGTGCAGTGCAGTTCTTTAACAGGCCACCAGCTGGATGTGTCCATGGCCCAGGGGTCCAGGGTCCCCCTACACAGTAATCTGTATTGACTTCTGCCCCATCCTGTCTCTCTCCCACCCTGCTTACTGGCCTTCCTACAAGCCTGAGCAAGCGGGAAAGGTTGAGGTGTTTGCAAAAATTAAAAGTGATGTGGTGTTTGGTTAAAAAATTGTACCAGGTAATTTGAAAATTTTGAATGTCTCAAATTATGTGAATATATATATATATATATATATATATATATATATATATATGATGCTTAATTTTGTTGTCTTATCTAGGTTAAAACAAAACCAGATAGAGCATTATTTCTGGCTGGCTATAAGGTTGTTTCCAGAAAAGATTAGCATTGGAATAAGTTAACTGACTAAGAAAGATTCAGTCAGGTATGGTAGCACAGGCCTACAAACCCAAGGTTTCTGGAGGTTGAGGCATGAAGATAGCAAGTTTGAGTCCAGTCTGGGCAACTTAAGGAGACCCTGTCTCAAAATCAAATCAAATCACATCAAATAAATGGAGGACAGAGCATGTAGCTCAGTGCACAATCCTGGGGTTGGATACCCAGTACCATTAAAAAAAGAAAAACCTTGCCCTCAACAATGAGGATGAGTATCAAGGTGCATCAACTAAAATAATTTACATTCAGGCCATACTGGTCCAACCTTCCAGGAGCATTTATACTTTTATTTATGTATTTATTTTTGCACAGTAAATAATAGGGCATTCTATATTGCTAATAAAGTTCCTGGACATTGAGCACATGATGATAAGACACAAATTTGTTACTTTTCCAGAGCCTACATGCTGATGGGAGGATGGAAAATTAACAAGTAAAAATGAAAAAACAGTGTAATTTCAAATGGTCATGTGTGACATGAAAAAAAATAAAGCATGATCCTGAAATAGCAATGACATTAGTGAAAAACTTGTGAAATTTGAATGAAATCTTCAGTTTGGCCAATAATATTGTACTTGTTAGTTTTCTGTTCATAATTATGGTTATGCAGGAGGTTAACATTAGGGGAAGTGGGATAACGGGTGTAGGGGAACACTCTGTACTATTCGCGAAATTTTTCTCCAAGTCTAAAATTAGTTCAAACTAAAAATTGAAAAAAAATAAACATAGCAGAATAAGAAGGAAAAAGGAACTGTTGAGTGCTAGAGGGGACTTTTCAAACAGGGTGGCCAGAGATCGCTTCTTTGAGACGGTGTTTGAACAGGAGCCTACACACAAAGGTTAAGGGGAAAGTGTTCTAGTCGGAGGCAATAGCAAAAGCAAAGGCCAGGGGGTGAAAATGAACATCACAAGTTTAAAGGAAAGAAATAAGGCCTTTGTTGCTGAAGTCAAGAGAAAAGTAGAGAATAGGTCATGAAAGCAGCAAATAATCCCCATCTGGTCATATTTTGCTGAAACAAGTGTGTTCTTTGCTTAGGAAATCATTAGAAGTTTTCAAGGAACAGAATAATATAATGTAGTATATGTACATCAGATGGAGATAAAATGGAAGAAGACAAGAACAGAAGCCAGGAAATTAAATGAAAGACTACTGTAAAAAATTCCACCTATTACAGGGTAAGACGTTGAAGTAAAACATGAGAATCAGGGCAGATAGGATGATTCTAAGGATCAGTACTGAAAATAGAGCCAACAGTATGTACTGATTGTTTGAAAGTTAGGCCTGAGGAGAAAGTAGGAAATAAGTATGAACCCTACAAGTTTGAACTGACCTTTACTGTGTGACAGCACAGCACATAGTTGGTGTTTTCATCATGCAATCTGAAATGCAGACTTGGTTTGTGCTTTCAGACTGAACTCAGTTCCTTTGCACTGACCTATAGCTTCAGCTCCCCACCCCACCCTTTTTAAAAATTTTATTTTGAGACAACGTCTTATGAATTTACTAAACTGCTCAGATCAGGCTCCAAATTATCATGCTCCTACTTCACCCTTCAGGAGTGCTAGGACTACAGGTGTATGCCACTATGCCCAGTGAGTTTAAATAACGCAAAATATCTTAGAGGAGATCACAGCAATGTAATGATTTGACTATGAGTAGTGTGTGTCTTTTTCCTTCCTGTGATACTTATATAATCAAATTATATAGATTTCAAGTTTTCCTACATTATAAAATGTGCATGGTTTACATGTTGGTTTTCCCACTGAGCAATCTGATTCTCACATCATTCCTGTCTTATAGCACAACTTGTCACTTCCTCAGATGGTGCATAAAGTATCCCCAACAAACACCAGCAAGTAACGTTAGAGCTGAATTAGTATTGCAAAGGGAACTTGGAAAAGAAAACCCATACTATATATTGTACTGTAGCAAACCCCAAATACCATTGTGAAAGAGTTGCCTTTGGCAAAGCTCTTTCACCCTATGACTGAATATCTTCTATCTTTCCTTTATAAAATATTGTTTTTCCTCCACATTGCCCAGAAATTCAGACTACCATTTTTGAAGAAAACCGGATGGATTATCATTCCTTGAGCTTGCATTTTGGGAATATCATCTTCTCTACAACTCACTGGCCAAGCGTTCCTTCCATACTCATAGATCATTTTGCATGATAGACACAGTTTCCTCCGGGTCACCATGATCACAAGATGGTAACCAGATCATGCTGCTGGAACATGAAGTGTCGTGGGATATCATGATCTTCTGTAAGCAAAGAGTCCAGGTTTATATATGAGCACCAAAGAAACTGTCACTTTTTTTTTTTAAAGTCAGGATTAATTGCATCCTAGGAAAGCTATCCTCTATTAGATCATCCGTATTTTCTATACTGAGGGTAACCTGTGGGATAGCCCATGTTTCTTGAACAGTTGCTTTCAATATATTTTGCAAACTAAGATTTTCATCTAGAAGGGAAAGGTTTCTCCTTCTAAGAATGACAGGAATCTCAAGATGATCTCTGAGAGCCTGGGAATACATAAGATTCCTTGAACAATGATGAGCTGTGTCCTGGATGAAGGAACACCGGACAAATTATGTCTAAAAAAAAGATAATGTCAAAGAATCACCAATATCTATGACCCTTGTTGTCAATCAGACACTGTGCTTTGCACCTTAGAGTGTCTTACTTAATCAACACCCTATTTCCAGGAGGCTGAGGCTATTTGTAAGAATGCTATCATCTTCCTTGAGTTATATTTTTAAAATCTTTTATTTTATTTTAAAGAGGAAAAAGCATCGATACAAATTTCAAAACAAGCCGAGAGTTTGGCTTAGTGGCTTAAGCACCTGCCTGGCAGTCGCAAAGTTGTGAGTTCAATCCCTGGTGCCATAAATAAATGAACAAATAAATAAAATTTCAAAACAAGATAGTAGGAGAGTAACAATGGTTAATACATTGCAAATTGTTACCTTCAAAGTAGTTGCTCAGCTTACAAGATATAGGCATGGAAAATTGATCAAACATTATAAGCACAGAGTTTTTTTCAATGAACTAATAGAAATTAGTAGTATAATTATCTTAACTATCTTGTATATATATTTTTTCCTTTCCCTTCCTTCTTTTCCCCATTCCCCCATCCCAATTTTTCTTTTATTTTGAACAGCTTTTCTCCATTTCCCAATATCTACTGTACATATTGGATCTTATTTATTCTTTCAGCTTCTATACTAGGGAGACATGATATTTGCACATGTATGTCTGGTTTATTTCACCTATGAGTATGGTCTCAAGTTGCATCCATCTACCTATAAAAGTCTCCAATTCTTTATGAGTGAGTAGTACTCTGTTGTATAAAAATATCACATCTTTTTTAATCCATTCCTCAGTTGATAGGCATTTGAGTTGTTTCCAAGATAACAAATTGTTCTGCTATAAACATGGGTGCACATGTATCACTATGGTATGATGTTTTTAATTCTTCTGGGAAAATACCCAGTAAGGGAATAGCTGGACCGAATGGGACCTCTAACCCTAGTCTTGAGGAATCTCCACACTGATTTCGACAGCAGTTGTACTGGTCTATACCAGTCTACACCAACAGTGGAGAGGGGTTCCTTTTTCCATACTTCGCCTCCAGCATTTGCTATTGGTTGATTTCTTGATGCTAGTCATTCTTTCTGGGTTGAGACAAAATCGTAGTGTTTTTTTTTTTTTTAAATTAGCATCTCTTGAAAGACCAGTGATATTGAACTTTTATTTGCCATTTGTATTTCTTCATCTGAGAAATGTGTATTCACCTGAGATGACAATTTTTGGATTAGGTCTTTTGAATTTGGGGGTGCTTTGTCTGTGGGCCAACTGGCTATAATTTTTCCCCAGTATGTGTATTGTCTTTTCATCCTGTTGGTAATTTCCTTTGTTTTACAACATCTTTGAAATAAGGTGAGATCCCATTGGTTGATTCTTTGTTATATTTTCCTTGAAGTCTGAATTTTGTTCAGGAAGTCTCTGTCTACACCTACGCCTTAAAGAATTCTACTTATTTTCTATTTCATTAAAGTTAGCATTTCTATTTTAATATTTAGATCTTTGGTATATTTTGACTTTAGTTTAGTGTATGGTGATAGACATGGGTCTAGTTTTAGTCTTTGGCTTGTGGAGAACCAGTTTTCTCAAGACCATTTATTAAGGAAGTTATCCTTCTTCTAGTGAACATGTTTGGTCCCTTCGTCAAAGAAAAGATGGCTGAGTGTGTTTGCAGTTATGTCTACATCTTCTAATCTGTTCTACTGATCGTCTGTTTTTTTTTTTTTTGGCAGTACCATGCTGATTTTATTACACTACCATTTTAATATAATTTCAAGTCAGGGACTGTGATGCCTCCTGACTTGCCTTTGTTGCCCAGAACTACTTTTGCAATTATAGGTTTCTTTTGGTTCCAAATGAATTTCAGCAGTGTTTTCTCCAATTCAGTGAGGTATACTAATGGTATTTTGATTGGGAATGCATTAAATTTTGGGAGTATAGCATTTTCACTACATTGGTTCTTCTTATCCAGGAACAAGGGATACCTTTCCATTTTATGATTTTCTCTTCCATCTCCTATTTTGGAGGACTTTAACTTACAATGTACAGATCTTTTCCTTCCTTTGTAGATTGATTCCTTAATATTTCATTTTTTGGATGCTACTGTGAAGCTTGTGGTTTCCCCAATCTCATTCTCAGTGATTTTGTTGTCTGTGTACAGGAATGATATTGATTTTTGAGCTTTGACTTTGTATCCAGCTACACTACTGAACTGGTTATAAAATCTAGAAGTCTTTTGGTGGAGTTTTTGGAATCTTCTGTGTAGAGTATCATATCATGTATGAATAATGATAATTTAACTTCTTCCTTTCCTATTCTTATTTATTTTATTTCTCTCTTTTGTGTAAATGCTCCAGTTAATATTTCCAGAACTGTATTGAAAAGGAGTGGTGATAGTGTCTTGTACCTGATTTTAGATTGAACGCTTTCAGTTTTTGTCTATTTAGTATGATGTTGGCTATTGGTTTATAATAGATGACTTTTATCAGATGGAGGTAAAGACAATCTACTTCAATATTCTGTAGGGTTTTTATCATGAATATGTATTGGGCTTTGTCAAAAGCTTTTTCTGCATCTATTGAGACTATAAGGTGCTTTTTTGTCTTTTGCTCTGTTGATATGGTATATTACATTTATTGATTTGCATATGTTGAATCACCCCTGCATTTCTGGGATGAATTCTACTTGTTCATGGTACATAATCTTCTTGATGATTTGCTGCATTTTGTTTGCTAGTATCTTATTGAGAATATTTTCAGCTATGCTCGTAAAGTGAAATTGGCCTGTAGTTCTCTCTCTAGGTTAGGTCTTCCTCTGGTTTTTGTATCAGGGTAATACTTGCCTCCAAGTGTGAGTTAGGGAGTGTTGTTTTACTTTCAATTTCATTAAAGAGTTTGAGGATTTTTGGCATTAAATCTTCTCTATATTTCTTGTAGAATTCAGCAGTGAATTCATTGAGACCTTGACTTTTCTTTGTTGGTAAGTTTTTAATTATGTTTCCAATCTCATTAACTGATATTGGGCTATTTAGAATTTGTGCATCTTCTTGAGTCAGCTTTGGTAATTCACATCTATCTATCATTTGTTCATTTATTCTGTGTTTTCTATCCTATGAGAGTAAACTTTTTCAAAGTAGGGATTGGAGATCTTCTCAATTCCCAGAGAATCCGTAGTGATTTCACTTTTTCATTCCTCAGTACATGAATTTTAGTCTTTTCTTTCCTTTTTTGATAAGGATGAATAAGGAATTATCAATTGTATATATTCTTTCAAAGAAACTACTCTTCAATTCATTAATTCCTTGTATCATTTTCTTGCTCTCTATTGCATTATTTTGTGTTCTGATCTTTACAATGTCCTCCCTTGTATGGGTTTTGGTGTTTTGTTTTGTTTTGTTTTGTTTTAATGAACCGGGGATCAAACTCACAACCTTGCGCCTGCCAGACAGGCACTTAAGCCACTGAGCCAAACTCCCAGCCCTTGTTTTTTGAGGCAGGGTTACACTAGGGTACTAGGGTTTTGGGCTCTTGCTCTTCTTTTTTCTAGAAACCAGAGGTGCCACGTTAGGTTGTTTATTTGTGCTTGTTCTGTTTTCCTGATGTGGCAATTCACTGTTACAAATTTCCCTCTTAGGACTGCTTTCATTATGCCCTATAAGTTCTGGTATGTTGTATCTGCTGAGCTGTAGATATCATTTAATTTCTTCTATGATCCATTGATTGTTCAGAAGGGTGTTATTTAATTTCCACATGCTTATGGACTCTTTGCACTTTCTTTTGCCATTAATTTCCAATTTCATTGCACTATGGTCAGATAATATGCATGAGATAATTTCATTTCCTTTTCATTTATTTAAGCATGTTCTGTGGGCCATTATATGATCTATAGTAGAGAATGTCTCGTGTGCACCTGAGAAGACTAGGTATCCGGGTGATGTTGCTTGGAAAATTCTGAAAACATCTACTACATTCATTTCTTCATGGGTTTGGATCAGTTCTGATATTTTTTGCTGACTTTTTGTCTAGTTGCTCTATCTCTCTGTCAAAATGGTATGTTAAGGTCCCCTATTACAATTGTGTTATTGTTTACCTTATTTTTCATGTCTATTAATATTGCTCATATAGTTGAGTGCTCCCATTTTTGGTGCAAACATATTTATGATTGTTGTCTCTTCCCCCTGAAATTTCCCCTAGAAAGTATGTAGTGACCTTTTTTATCTCTTTTGATCACTTTTGGTTTGAAGCTCACACTGTCTGCAAACAGAATAGATACCTCTGTTTTTTTCTAGGTTCTTCTTGCATGGAAGATTGTTTTCCATCCTCAGATTCTCAGTCTATGAATTTTCTTTTGAGTTAGATGTGTTTCTTGTATACAGCATATTGCTGGACCTTGTTTCTTGATCCATTCTGCCAGTCTGTTTCTTTTGATTGGTGAATCGAGAACATTTACATTAGTTGTTATAAGTGACATACACTGGCTCATCTTTGTCATGATATTTTCCTGTTGTTGGTTCCCTGCTTTTCCTCTGTTTAATTGCTTGCCCTCTTTGGAGGTTTCTTTCTGTTGCTGTTCTTGGAATTGTGGTCAATTTAATTTCTGTCTAGAATATCTCTCAGTACTCTTTGTAGGGTTGGTTTGGTGGTTGTGAACTTTTTTCAGCTGTTCTTTGCCATAAAAGTATCTTATTTCCCCATCAACTTTGAAAGATAGTTTTGCAGAGGCATCAGTCTGGGTTGGAAGTTGTTTTGTTTCAGGACTGGAAACACTTCACTCCAAGGTTTTCTTGACTTGAGGGTTTGTATTGAGAAATATGTCATGATTCTGATGGGCTTTCTTTTATTAGTGATCTGTTTCTTTTTTCTGACAGCTTTCAGTACTCTATTCTTGAACTGAATTTCTGGAATCTTGATTATTATATGTCTTGGTGTACTTTTATTTTGGTCATAGGTGTTTGGAATTCTATATGCTTCATTTATTTGAATGTCAAGGTCTTTATCCAAGTTTGGGAAGTTTTCTGCCATTATTTCTGTGGGAAGTTTTTGTTTATTTTTAATGGAATTTGCAGTGTCTCCAATTTTCACATTGGTCCCAATCAACCTTATGTTACTATTCTTTACTACATTTTGTAGATGTTGGATTAATTTTCATGGTCTCTTGTTATTTTTAAGATATTTTTCTTTTCATGATTACTACCTGAAATTCTGTCTTCAAGATTTGATATTCTATCCTCTCCTTCAATCTGTTGCATATACTTTCAATCAAGGTTTTAGTCTCTTGGATTTCTGTTAAGTTCTGTTTCATAGATTCTTTCCTATGTTGGGTATTTTTTTGTTTCCATCATTTTTCTAAGCTCATATATTCTTTTATCTGTGTCTTCTCTAATATGTTTGATTTTAAGCATCAATTCTTTTTTGTTCATGAGAGATTATTTTTCTCTATAGCTTTGCCACTCATTCTTTTTTCTTTTTCTTTTTTTTTTCTGTTGCTGCCATTTCAGGAAGGTCAAGCATTTGACTTCCAATTTTGTCCATCTCATTGTATTCCTGGCTTGTTATAGGTGGGCAGTGGGTCCAGGGTTGCCTTTTGTTTCTGCCTCATTTTCTATTTTCTCTTTCTTATTTTATTTTGTTTTCCATGTTGATGCTTGACAATATTTTATGATAGATGGCTTTATCACTAGTATTGAGGCTTCCCTAGTAGAGGTCTGTAGTTCAAGGATGTCCTCTAGATGTAGGTGGTTATTTGCAGCTGTCCCAAGAATCTACCCTCACAATTTGAAAAGGATGCAAAGTTACTATTTGGCTCAGAACCCAATCCTTTAGTATTGGGTTGTGGTGATGATTATGACCCCCTATATTTACAATGGTATCATATAGGGGAGAAAAACTGATTATAACACGTATGACATCCTGTCTAAAGTAGAACCGTTAGTAATATCAATAGTTTGAAGTACAGCTTGACTACTGAAAAATTATGATAACAATTAATGTACTACCTCTGACCACAGGAACAAATTCTAAAGGTATATAACAAAATCAAACATAAATCATGTGCATGTATGCAGTGATTTTCCCCTTAGTAGAGTGATTTTACCCTTCTGCAGTGGCTGTAGGAAATTAAGATGGGTAGGGTAAAGGCTAAAGTGATGAACAAAGTCAAATATAATAGAACCGAGGCTAAAGGTCAAAGGATGATCACCTGAGTTTTGGGAGACTGGAGGACACAGGAGGGAAAGATGAAATAGAATATGAAGGAAAGAGAAGAGATAATGTTTACCCACTTGAACGTTTAAATTCAAGAAGTAGTTGAGGAAAAAGAGAAAGAAGACCAACAGAAGAAAACAAAAAAGAAAGGTGGGGGGGAAGCAAATAAAGAAGAAAAGAAGACCTGAGAAAGAGAGGAGAGGAAAAAAATACAAAAATAACCACAAAATATGAAACGAAGATGACATCCAACAAGACAGGAAAAGAATAACCAACAAGACAAATAAGGGAGAATGAAAGTAGTAAAATATCTCTGGTGTCTACAGTCCTGTAATAATGTCCTTGTCAGATCCCAGAAATGTGCTGTGTACTCCAGCCAAGTTTGCCATGGGAACTGTGCTGGGTATGGAGCTGACCTTGGCTTCTGGCTATGGGTGCTAGGGTTGGTCTTCTGTTGGTGGAGATCTCCAGAGCCCAACCGCTGGCTCCTGTCTGTTGCTTCAGACACTTCCAAGTTGCTGTTTCGCTGACTACTCCATCTTCCAAAGGCATGTGTGTGCCTACATGCCTGGGCCCAGCTCTCCTCATGCTTGAGTTATATGATGTTACGGTTTCACCCAACTGTCTCCCAAAGGACTCATGTGTTCAGAGGTAGGTTTTTGACAGTAATGAGATCATGGCGACAATAAAGTAATCACAGATTAATCCATTAAAGAATTCATAGTTGAATGTGCTGTTGGGAGTTGAGTCCTGATGGAAAGAATCAGGTCATGAAGATACAACTCAGAAAAGTATGTAATAGCCATCAACAGCTACCTCTTTCTCTCTGGCTCTTGTTCTCCCTGTTTCCTGGGTTTCATGATATGAGCAACTTGCTTATGCCACACATTTCCATATGCTGTTTCTACCTTGACGTCAGTTGACTATGGACTGAACTGACTTTCCTTCGTTAAATTGCCTATGTCAGGCATTTTGTCCAAGGGATGAAAAGGTGACTAACACAGGAGGTTTCCTGAGATTCTGTGGTTCATCAAAAATGGGAGCAGAATAGGGAAAATTTTAAAGAAAAATAAAGGACAAATACAAATAAGTTTTACTTTGCTATAGCATTACAGGTTGCAGATACAGAAGTAGACGTTGGTCTCAATTTAGACATTACCTGTCTTATGAAAGAGGAAGCTATTCAGTTGATATGGCATTTTCACTGATACATAATCACATGATAATCATTAATCAGGGCTAGAGAACAAAGCAGGTATGACTAGGATTCCTCTGGTAATGCAAAAAGGCAAGATCTGAAAAACCATTAGAGACAGGGCTAGAGGAGTATTCATTGCTAAAGGAAGATATTTGGATATTTGTGAACGTGGAAATGAAAGATTGAGTCACCATAGTGAGATAAAGCAAGGGATAGTGACTTCTTAAAAAGAAAAAGATGTCAGGACCTAAAGTGTGATATTGGTCACGCAAGCAAAAAGGTGCATACATAGGACATGTGTTTTACAGCTAACAGCCTCACTCTAACTCACAGCTCTGCAACTGACTTGCCTTCAGTAGGATTTCTAATTTAAGTGACACATGGATTTTTTCAACTGGAAAATGAGCATTGTAATTATATCTATTTCTTATATTTGTCTGATGAACAGATGAGTAAATTAGGTATGCGTACAGGGCTGAAAACATTCCAGGACTTCAGTAACTGATAACGTCCTTCTGCTTCCCACCCCTTCTTACCAACAATCACACCTGTAGGTGTCTGCTGCTCCCGAATTCTCGAAAGGAAACAAAACGTGAGATCATGCTAGAGATTCTGGGACAGTCATCAAGAGAAAGCAGTGTCACACACTTCATAGTCTCTGATAGAGATGAGCTTCCTTTCCAGCTAAAAGCTCTGCCATGCACTTTGGTTCCTATAATACATGGTGCACTGCAAAACATTTCTTCTCATAGTATCTCTCCTACAACAAACACTGTTGAAGATCCTTTTATCTAGTTTGTGTTTTCTGTTGTGTATTTTCTAATCCCTACTAGCTCATGCAGAAATACGTTTCCAAGGAAATTCTAGTTTTTGAGATGTTGAGTCAAATAAAACATATGAAATCCCTCAAAAGAAATAGCAATTACTGTGATATTTACTCCTATGAACATGAGAGTTCTCTACATTAAGTACTAAGAATGATAAATTTAACATTAAAAAGATGGAATGTTATATGTCTACCTCATTTGCTTGTCTTCTCCCTAATTAGAAATACAAATTTTAAGCAGAAGACATGATATTACAGTAAATTGTCTTCAAGAAGCTAATTAAGGCAACATACCTTTGCTTTCCATCTTACTAAAAATGCATTTACTCCCCAGCGCTCCTCAAGTTATTATTTTCGTTGATAAAATTTAATGAAATAATTATGGAGCTGTTCAAGTTGTCTAATTCATTTGGACTTTAAATTTGAAGAATAGACACGATCATGTATGCGCTCCATGAAATAGGGTTGTTTAGTCTGTGCCTCAGGGAAATGACAGTTTTCTGTTCCCTACCACCTACCACGTACATCACTTTTGCTCTTTTTTTTTTTTTTTTTTTTTTTTTTTTTTTTTTTTTTTTGTCTATACTGGGGATCGAACTCACAACCTCATGCCTGCCAAGCAGGCACTTAAGCCACTGAGCCCAACTTCCAGTCCCACTTTTTTCCCCTCCATATTTCTCCAAATTCTAGTCTTCAAGCAAAGGAGTGGAAATTAATCTCTGACAATGTGAATAATCTCAGGCATCTATTTGCATTAAGGAACATGTGTGAGAGATTTAGTCTTCTGTCAATATAAGGGAGAATGCAAATGGCACTGGAGGAGTATGTTTTTAGAAAGAATACTTTTCAACTTGAGGCACACAGAGCATTCCATTGGGCCTATTTGAAAAGTGAGAGATGAAAGTTAGGGAGAAGGTCACCCAACATCATACACCTTTATTTGTTCTTGAAAATCCACCAAAATGGTGCTGAGACAAGGCAGAGACCGTAGATTTAGTGGTATCTAGAGGAAAGTGAAAACAGTAGAAGACCTGCTTACAGTAATTTTTGTCCTAGTTATTAGCACAGCAGCCCAGCATCTGCATCTGCTCTGGTGTTTGGGAGAATCTTGTACTTCTTTTGAGGAGTACACCTTACCCTATTCCTAGTCTTTGTGTTTCTGGCAGAGCTGATGCCAGCCTTCAGCTCCAAAGTGGATGGCACAGCCAGGGTGAGGCAGTTGGTACCTTTCATTTCCCAGGGCTCAGATTCAAATGGAAACACCTTCTCTCCCCAGTTAAAATAAGCATAGTAAGGAGGATATTATTTGGAGAATTCTATTCCAGCTACTGGAGAAGAAGACCCCCCCCCCTTCAAAATCTTTCTATTGGTTAAGCAGCCATCATCAGAGTTTAAGAATGGAGATATCCAAGAGAAAGCAGAAGCAAAAAATTTTCCTCTTTATATCTTTTGGGCCCAACTCAAGTGATGCAGTAAAGCCATCATCATCTGTACAAATAAACCTTTGGTTCAAAGTGTTTTAGTAGAGCTTTCAATCATTTGCATTATAAGGGAAAGAAACCATATTCCCAAGATTCCCAAGATGCTACTTATGTAAGCCAGTCATTTTCATTGACCTCGTGAGCAGCCATTTATCTCAGTGGTCACAGTGAATTTAGCAGCTCCCCTTACAGATGCTTGTACAGGAAAGAGGATATCTACTAATGAGGACTCTAGGAACTGAAAAGTCAGGACGTTTTCAGAAATAAAAAATACTTAAAGGGAAATACAAAAGCATCAAATACCAATTTTGCCTAACTTAAGTATTTCCCTAGAGCTGACTTTGTGCATCATTTAATCCAGATTGCCAAGGGAAAACATTAAAAATATATAAAAATTGCTAAGCCAGGTATGGTGCCCCATGCCTGTAATCTTAACACCCAGGAAGCTGGGGCAGGAGAATTGTCACAAGTTAGAGGTCAGCCTGGGCTACATGGTGAATTCAAGAACAGCAAGACCATGTCTCAATTTTTAAAAAATATGATATATGCACATCATTAATAGCAAATGGGGCTATGTGACATTAAAAGATCTGGTCATGTTTGTTTAAGGGATCTAAAGCCCAAATAAATCAGATAACTGGATTGATTCCTTATTTTAGCTGAGCATCATTGAATTTGAAACATTAAAATTTTCAACTATAGCACAACTGGATTCACTAACCCTACCATAAATAATATTCAAACTTATGGTGACCATTTTGGATAACTGAAAAGTTTTGAATTTGAGTCTCATGAAAAACTGAGGACATCTTTTTTTATTTGTAGATCTGAAACTGATGTAGATGATTTGAAGTAGTATCTTTGAAACAAATTAGAAAATTTAAATAAATAATCAAATACTGACCTAATCATGTGTAGTACTTTGAAAAAAACAGCATATATGGGCACCACAAAAAGTAAGAATGTTCACAGAACAACCTAAAGACCTGAGAATGAGGACCACTGTCCTGTTACGGAAACCTAGTTTGTCAAACAAAACTGCAATGTGGGGGTAGTTTGTCTCCAATGTGGCTCCCTCAATTAGTGACTCTACCAAATCTATCCCATCCATCTCCTTGAATCTGATTCAGCCTTAGTGTTTTTTGTTTGTTTGTTCTGTTTTGGTTTGGCTTTTTGACCAGTAGAAAAAGTAGAAGACATCCCAGGACATCTGAAGCTAGGTCATAAAAAGTCTTGGTATTTTCACATAGGCCTTTTAGTACTCTCTCATTGGAAATCTTCTTCTGGGGAGAACAAGCCACCAACTTTGTGGTTCGGGGACACCATGTTGTGAGGAAACCCAAACTTGTGTAAAGGTACATGAATGGGACAAAAGAAGAGAGAATGAAAGGAAGAAAAGAGTGATGACAGAAAGGGACATCCATCCCTGGCCAGCTGTGCTTCACCACCCTATCCAGGTTTCAGGAAGATGAGGAAAAATGTATCTTGGATATTCCAGCAGAAAAGAAGTGTTACAGAGAACTAAGGGAGCAACCAACTAAGGACCCAGTCTAGCCCTCCCAGCTACTCCAATCATTAGATCCATTCCACCTGAGGAACCAAGGGTCATGGAACAAAGATCAACAGTCTCAGATGTGTCCCATTCTAATTTCAGGCTCACAAAATGATGACTATAATTAAAATGATGGTTATGTGGTACTAGTTAGCTAGTAACTATTGCCTGAAGTAGTTGTTGTCTGAAATTAGTAATTTTAAGATTAGTTGACTTACTATAATCTAAAATCTACTCTGAGAAACAAGATAGTCATGTTTTCTAGAAGCAATATGAAAACTAGGTACCAGGTTTCTCATTTTGTTGTGTGGCACTTCTTTAAAGCAGGAAAGCAAGTATTTAATATTGTACAGGACACTTACAGGAGTAAACAGCTGAAAACTAATAAATCTGAGCTCTAAAACCTAGTCTGAAAATATTAAAACAATTAGAATCATGTAATCAGTAACTGATCATTTAAGGAACAAAAGCCTCTCACCATCTGTGTTAGTTAATTTGGCCAATTTAACACACTTGAAATGAAACAGTTTTGCCAACACAGGCTATTTTTCTGATTTTCTAAACTTATACTACTTTTGACCTTTACGATTAAAATCTAATTAAAATGTGGTTATTTTTAAAAGGTAGAGATGGTGTAATTGTCTCATCTATTAAAGTTATGACTAATTGTTAACCTTCTTAACTTGCTGATTCATTGCCATGCCTTTTATTTCAACCTTTTTCAAAGCAAAGTCCAAAAATTTCAGATTGCAAAACAAACTGCTAAAAAAAAATATAAAATTCACTTTCATTGTGTGATAAAAGCAATTTGAAATATTTTTTACAGATTTGCGAGTCTAACTTCCTAAAACTGTGAATTAACTCAAACTGATTTAGCTACTCAATTTTTAAATTTAGATTAACTGACCAAAACTTAGATCCAGAGACTTCTATGTACCTATCCTTGTCCTATATCCCATGAGGTTATTTTAAGAGAATCATGAAGCATGGCCTGTACTCAAGGCCTTCCAATCCAGCTGGAGAAAATAAAATGGTAAACTCAAATCCAGTGACAACATGAGAGATCTACTTCTTTCCAGGAGCAGAAATCACTGATAAATGAAAAAGAATCATAAATGCAGATGACAATTTTGTAACCCACTAACTACCATGAGGATTTTCCCAGTATTCTTCTCTTGAACTGGTTGACCTTCCCAGTCAGGATCAGAAGAATCTTTAGCAATTGTTGAATAACTGCCTCTCTGCTGTTACCCTGAATCATAAAAATGCCCATGTGAGAACAGCCATCTCAGAAATTCCAACTCAGATTTCATTCTTTGTTTGTTTGTCTTGTCTTGTTGTTTTTTTTTGTTTTGTTTTGTTTTGTTTGTTTTGCTTTTGGTACCGAGGATTGAACTCATGACCTTGTACTTGCTAGGCAGGCACTGATGCTGATGAGCTAAATCCGGGGTCAGATTTCATTCTTAAGACTTGGTTTAGATTTCCTCTCTGCACCCACCATGTTCTCTGTCCATGGTCCTCAGTACAAATTTCACATCTGTTCTAAACAATCCTCAGGGATCCTTGTCAATCTCGAATTGAAGATTTTCAAGACAGTGGTTCAGTATCCCTTTGAGTTGCTTCCCAGGAAGTCTCCAAAATTAATTCTTTTTATGATTCATAACTAAATTTGAAATTAGATAAACTCAAAAATGTTATATAAATTTAGTGAAACACTTCATAGACATACACAAAGCATTTACAAACGCAATTTTACTTGCTTTACTTGACATGCTGTAGAAGGCATTTAAGATGGACTGAGCATATTTGAGGTAGGGTTGGCTTCCAAAAAATCAGGAAAGAATGTGGATTATCTTTTCTACGTGGAACTTCTTTCAGGAAAATAATCTTAAATTGAGGTCAAAACAAAACAAATAAATTAGTATTGTTTTGCTGCCATTTAAAATACCATCCACCTTGCCTTCAATTCCTTGGCTCAGGAGCGCCACACACAGATCCCCATGTACCAGTGTGTACAAAGAAATGCCTCAATCCTCTGGGAGTCTGCCATGTATTCTCTCACAATCTCTATCTCTGATGCCCCTCTCTTCCCCCCTACTCCCACCTCCTGTCATTGAATATATTCTTTCTCTTTTCAGACAGCCACCACTACCACAGATCTCTCTCTCCAGAGCAGAAGGTAAAGTTAGGCACATCAAAAAAACGCTGATCCCTTTTTCTTCATTTTTTTTAATGCAATTCCTTATACAGTATGTGAGTATGTGAGGAGTAAATGTTCAAAAAAAAAAAAAAGAAAAACCCTAATGTCTCCCCCACTTTCAGAAAAGAAAATGGAAGAAAAAAGCAAAGGCCCCAATCTTTAAGCTCAATCTGCAAACTTACAAAGAAGTATGTTAGTTTTTTCTTATCTATTTGATCCAAAATTTTCAATATAGACTTTAAGATTATAGAATAAAACTCATATTTTGAGACAATAGTCCCAATTCTTACATTTAGATCCCTCATACAGACACTCTGTACAATAGAAACACTTGCCTTAAAGCACAAAGCTTTAATTCTTTCATTTACATGAAGATGTGATTATGTACTTTCCCCACCTCCTGCTTTTTTCACCATGTGGGTGCAACAAAATACAAACTTCCACTTTTATTTCTGGTCATCACTAACCAAGGATGCCTGTGTATCATCCTAAACTTTCTACAAGTCTACCTGTTCATCTTCACCCACTGGGGTAAAATTTGTACTAAGGAAGTAATTTTTAAGTCATTGAGAATTATTTATTGTTTCTTTGGGAGTGATCACAAGATGCCTTGTATACCTCAATCAAGTTATGCTGGAATATCTGAGATGTTTTTCTTCTTCAAACCTAGACTGAGTCTTTTAAAAGGAATGGAGACCTTGCAGAGGGAAAAAACTAAAAAAACCTATGGTCCAAAGAACGAGTAAACATTCCAGAGAGGTTCTTGTTTTTTTCCCCATCAGGTCTGCCCATTCCAACAAATTGCATTCTTTGTAAGAATAGTCCCACAGTGAGTCATAACAACAAAGAAAACAAAGATTTCTCAATGTGACACAGGAAAAATTTTTTATTCTTAATTTGCATGTTGTTTATACTTTCAAACAGGAACAGGAAGAAAGGAGTTTCACTCTCATTTAATATCCAGTCTTGAGTTCTTTTTAAACTTTGCTGTTTGCTCAATTCCCCTTAGCAATGGATATTTGGAATGGGGAAGTATGACTCAATTTCCCTTCCTTTCATCTCACTTACTCTTTCATCCATCTTTTCCAACATGCTATGAGTAGATTCTTTGTCAGTGTTGGTTCCAAACTTTAGTTCTAACCACATCACTCCACTAATCTCTCCCTGTTTTAGAAATTCCAAGTTTCCATCTTTTCAAAATTCTTCATAATCCTCCATTCTCTGCTCATACCATATCCTCTATTACCTCTTTTGCATATCACCACCTCAGCTAAGATCCTCTGTGTCCCACCTGCCTTTCTTCCTAAGACAATATTTTTCTAAAATGTTTCATTCCATTCTTCTTTAGTACATATGCTTTCTCTTACCTGGAATTATCCACAGAAAAATGCCTTTGTCATCAGTTACATTTTAAACATTACCAATACTTTCCTAAAGCATAATATACTTTTGGTTATAAATAGGAGTCCTATAATTCTTAAATCATATTTGTCCTTGATTCCAGTTTTATTAACAGTTGTCTTTCCTTTGTGGAAAATCATGAAAACTCCGACTATGTGTTCTGGTCTCATCCTGTTGCCAAGATTACAGTGTGATGAGCATATTTGACACAGAATAGTGAGGTGTGGCTTTCCAGGGGCCCAAGAGAGAACAAAAAGAGAGTCTTCAAACTAGTCAGGTATGAATGAATAAGAAAGTGTATAGAAATGTCAGATAGAGAAGTAGGTGAACAGCTATCATCATTTCCGGTTTTATTTCAGTCCAATGATTTCTACCAAAATTGCGAGGTGGAACGAAGCATTCCAACAGGCAAGAAATTCTGGAGAACTATTAAGAGAATAGAGGACTTGCAGGAGGAGCAGTGTAAACTGGGGGAAATTTCAGGTCACTCCAAACACACAATTTAAGAAGGCCTCATAGGTCATGTGGGATGGGTGGGATAGAAACTTTTTTTTATTTAAATACTTCCCAAGTCAGTATTAGTCATGGATATAGGATGAGACTGGTCCTAACCATAAGAACATCCATAAGCCCAGCTTTAGAACTAAGGAACCCAGAGGAAAGGAAAATGAGAGTAAAACTGATTGTCATTCTAATTAAAAGGTTATTTCATTCCTATGCTTTCTTCCACTTTCTAATCTGTAAAATAGATATTAGTGTTTTCCCTTTGACTCAGGTTATTTTGAAATTCAAATGAGATGAATGTGAAAAGCTAGTGAAAGCCAAAAGGTAAATTATTATTGTTGCCATTATTGTCTCTGTTTTGGATTGAAAGTTTCCATTACTTCAGTCTAAAGGTTAATACACCATCAAATATTATTGCATAAAACCTCAAGGATGGTCAAGTTGGTGGTGCTGATTTTTAAAGCAACTATTTGGAGATTAGGTTAGTGTGCTTAAGACTCTTGTAGTATTTGTAGAAGAGCTACACTTACTACTATAAAAGTACTATCTTCTACATACCAAAAGCAGTGCTAGAAGCCTTATGTCTATTTTTTTTCTATCTCATAAAAACTCTGGTTTGTAGCTATTTTTATACACGTATTTCAAGGTGCAGTGATCAATCAGTTTATCCAAGGTTATGCTACTTATTTTATTCCAGGACTTGCTGATTTCAAAGATAATTCTCTGCTCACTAATACAATTGCTTTCAAAGCTCCATTATTTAACAGAAAACTCCTTTTGAGGAATGTGACATGGAAATCCAATATTTAAAACTGGAAGTGAACTTTCTTTCTTTTTTTTCTTTTTTTTTCCTTTTTTCAGTACCAAAGATCAAACTCAAGACCTCACACTTGCTAGTTAGGCGCTTATGCTGCTGAGCTAAATCCCCAGTCCTGGAGATGGTCTTTTGAGAGAGGAATGAATGAGATGGGAAGATCTCACCCTTTTACCCTGTCTTCCCTATGCATTCCACCCCTAACACTATATGCCTAGAAACACCTCCAATGGTCCCCTGGAGTTCTGGAATAGAGTTCGCAAATATCTACTTCACTATAAATCCTTGCTCACTTGGCAAAATAATTTGTTTGCCAAAGACCAAAATATAAGCACCACCTATTTGGAGTAAAAGGATCACATGTTTAAAGGAATAGAAATGCTATTTAGCAAGCACAGCAGTGGTTTCTCTGAGAGAGCTTCTTTTTAAATCAGCTTCAAGTTTATTCTTTACGAGTTGTTTAAGAAACTCTTACTCAGAATTTGTCATGAGCAAAGTACAGAATTAGGATGATTATTGCTTTCGGATATTTCCTATGAAATGAGTTAAAGAAAAGAAAAACTTGTGTGTTGTGTAGTTAAAAGAGTACTAGAAAGTGAATTCTAAGCTCTGTCTACCACTTATTGGTTATGCAATTTTAATAAAATTACAATTATGGAGAGACTATTTTCTTATTTGGGAAATTAGATATTCTCCAAGCTTTTGCCACCCTTACAGCCCTCTAAATCTGTAAGATATCTCCAAGATTCATTGTCCCTGCTCCTCAGGCTAGTGCTCTGTCCCAGTTAAACTACTTTAATGTCTAGAATAGTTTCTTCTTTTTTGTATTTTCTTTGTTAGACATGGCCCTGCATGGTGATGTACTGGTAAACACTTGATTGTATGACTGAAAATGACTTCTGATTTCTTTCTTTTTTATTTTTTTACTTTAAAGAGAATAAAACCAAGCAAAATAAAACAGAATAAATCCAATTAAAACAAAACAGTGTAAGTGATACAGGTTTTCAAAACAAGATAATAGGAAATCAGCAATGGCTACCATAATGTCTCTTGTTGTCTTCAAAATAGATGCCCATACAATCACATATAGGAAAATCTAACAAAACAGAACAGAATAGAACCAATAAAAACAAAACAGTGAACTTAGTACAGGACTTCAAAACAAGATAATAGTAAATCCAAAATAGCACCCATAATATATTTTGTTCTCTTTAAAATAGCTGCCCATGCCATCAGATATAGCAAAATCAAACAAGACAAAACAGAATAAAACCAAACCAAACAAAACAATGAAAACAATACTTTGAAACAAGATAATAGGGAATTAACAATGGCTACCACCTTCAGAAGTAGATCCTCCATAGATGCTATACTGTGTATTTTTATCTTCTAAATAAATGACAAAATTACCAGCTTTAGGCCTGCAAAGTCAATGAAACACTAAACACTACAAGCATTAAATTGTATTTTACTTCAATAGCTATCATCTCAGCCTGTGCTTCTATAGATTACCCTATTGCTCATGTTGGGAGGGTTAGGGGGACTTTGGCTCGTCTTGTCTCCCAGCCTGCATGCTAGGAGGTGATGGGTTCTGGTTGCCCTCCCCATGGCCCACACATGGCACCAACTAGCAGGAAGGGGCTGGCATCTGGTTATCCTCCCCACAGCCTGCACATGGGGCCAACTCACAGGAAGTGACTGGCTTCTTGTTCTCCTCCCCGTGGCCCACGAATGATACTGACTAACAGGAAGAGGCTGGCATCTTGTTGTGCTCTTCCTGGCCTGTGCATGATGCTGACTCCTGATTTCTGATTTCAATGGTATAAATACTATCACTATAGCTAATGTGTGGCAACCAGTATCAGGTCACTGAAATCAAAGTAATGTATTATTGTGTAGTTTTTTCACTACAGAGATACAATAGGTAATAGTTAAGTGTAGCAAAATAATTAGGAAGTGATAAGTGTTGAGTAATTTTTTTTTACTTTTGCCATTATTGAATCTATACAAATTTGTATGATTTAACTTTTAATGACAATTCATTGTGCTAGTCAGATTTCTGTTGCTATCACAAACATCAGAGATAATCAATTTATAAAATCAAAGGTTTATTTTGACTCATGCTTTCAGAAGTTCCAGTCTATGGTCAGTTGGTCCCACCACTTTAAAGTCTCACCTCATGGTGAGAGTGCATGGTGTGGCAAAATCACCACATGGAAATGAAACAAGACAGAAAATAAGGGAGAGGCTTCAAAAGCACACCTTTAATGGCCACAAGACCTCCTATTAGGCCCCGTTTATTCAAATTTTCACCATCTCCTAATAAAAGCAAGCTGGAACTAAGATCCAATCCTTTATCACATGGGCCTTTGTGAGATACTCCAGGTTCAACTTATAGTACTTACCACATTTCTCCCTCTCTCTGTCTCTGTCTCTGTCTGTCTGTCTGTCTCTCTCTCTCTCTCTCTCTCTCTGTTTCTCTCTCTGTCTGTCTCTCTGTCTTTCTGTTGGTCTATCTGTCTGTTTGTCTCTCTCTCTCACCAGTTAAATAATTCTACTAGGTCATTTACCCAAAACAATAATATAAACACAGAAATACTCTTGAAATGGGAAGAAATTACTGAAACACATAGAGACTGAAGACCCGCAGCCCCATCCACCTGGTTTTAAAATTCCTCAATGGTCAATAATTTGACAGAAAATTAATATGAGCCCAAAAGTATCACTATAAAAACACTAGCTGCACCTGTGTTAGTTCTAGTTCATTAAAATAAAATTATAACAACAATGAGGTGTATTTGGGCATTTCTGCATCCCTGGACATTTCTAATTATTTATGCAGCTGTTCACAGAATAGCAAAGATATTGCTGAGAAAATAAATGCTATGAATTAATTAAAAAGAAATCTGGAAGTGATGATAGAAGCTTTGTTTTTGAGACTGCCACTTTTCCAACTTTAGTATTTGTAACTGTTGGACACAATTATGATAATAAGCTTACTCAGACTTAAGTAAGTGCGTAATATACAAAGCTACCAATGCAATCAGGCTCATATGGATAGGTGAGATATTAAAAATTGTACCCTGATTTCAACAAAGTAAAACATGTTGCAAAAAACAAATATGTCTTTAAAAACTAATACATTAGCCACTACTTCACATTCAGTCACTCTGCATGATTGAAACTGATCATGAAATTTCACTTGGAAAAATATATAATCATTTTCTATCTTTGGCTATCCATATAGGCAGTAAGGTTTCAAAAATGTCTGATACAGATTGAAAAAGAGGAAACAATCCACATTGGCACACACAAAAGAAGACAATAGCTCTGTATAAATCAGCAGACAACCATCTGAAACACTTAAAATGGATTTTAATAAACCATTCAGTAAGGAATAAATGATAATTGCTTAACAGTGTAAAAAGTCTTGAGTAGCAACAGAGGCCTTCAGGAAGTGTACTTTTAACTCTATTGACAAATATTCTGTGACTAAAAGATTAAAGCTTTTTCTCAGGACCCAGATTAAAACATGCTTACTTATTTTAATAAACTTTTTAAGGCCCCTGTGGACACTGTATTTGGAGAGATTTTTAATTGAGTGTAATTAAGGACAGGCAGTATAATACAAGTTGGGGCATTTTTGCATCTGTCCCCCGTTTTCTGTCCACCCGCTTGCCCATGCAGGGGATGGAAGCAGGTGTACTCAATGTTTGGTTCTAGCACATCCTTCTTTTCAGCCAAATGGAAGCTGACCATAGGAAGAACTCTCACAAAAACATAATTTTTGAAAATCATATTTAGAATCTAAATTCAGATACTAGAAGGATAGCATGGTTTTGAGAGAAGGATAAAGGCAAGTATGTGTGGGATTACATAAAGACAGATTAATAGGGAGGCAGGTGTATAACAGACAGAAGCAGGTTTTGCAGTTGGTTGGACACAGATTCAAGTTACTAGCTTCATTACTTACTAGTGGCATAATGCTGGGTAGTTGGTTCATTTTTCTTGCCTTCAGTTTCCTTGTCTTTCTAAACAAGAAGTTAATGTCACTCTCATCCCATGACTACTGTGAGGAATTCATGCAATAGTAATTCTGAATTCCCTGGAAATGGGTCCTTAAGAAGATAAAAGAAGTTGTATAACAATCTTCCACTTGCGATTTTTATAAAATCCATGATGTAGTCATCCTGGAATTAGACTGAAAAAAATACTTGAGCTAGATTGTATACAGTACTGTGTCATTCAGCAAAGAATGGGATAGTTGAAAGTGGTTAAAAGCAATAATCTGGAAATAAAAATGGAAAGATTGGGCAAGATATTAAAAACAAACCAACCACAGCAACCTCCCAAGTCGTAACAAGAATTGGGCAATAGAAGCATGGACTGAGTCACCGTCAAAGCAAGGATTCAACGATAGGTTAGCAAGGAGATGAAACGATGCTGGAATGACCACAGATGGAGACTGCTTGAGGTTGATGATATTAAATGGTTTTTCCAATCCCAATCCAGTTTATTTTTATCTTCTTCATGAAATGTAAAATAATTCACATGACAATTTGATTGAGACCTTATGGGTACCATTTCCATTGTGCAAGACAGGAACATTTAGGGCAGAAACCTTTTACCAAATGGTAACTGGAGAAAGCCAGTGTCGGTGAGTGTCCAGCAGAAAGCTGAGCAGCAATTCAGTGAATTTGGGAAAAGAAGCCATCAGTGTAGGTCAACCCAAATCAAAATATCTTGCTGTCATCATTTGAGTTTCCTCTCATTTGGGTTGTTAGCAGACTTAATGAAGAAGGAAGTAAAACAAAAGCCCAAAAGTCAGAGTCTTTGATCACTGCTCTCTGTGGTCTGTATGGTGGGTTTAGCCTTTAAGGGTGTCTGTTAATATATGAACAAACCCTAGACACCTCTCAGATGCCCCCAATGCTTAACCATTTCCAGAGAAATTCCTGAAAGCAATAGGAAATTGTAGAAGTTTATATGTATAGCCAACAAGTAACTAGTTCCCATCCTTCTGGATTACTATATGGGATCTATGGAAACCTAGATAAGATTTTAAAATCTCTAGGAATGGAGTTGTGGCTCAGTGATAGTTTGCATGAGAACTTGGGTTCAATTCCTAACACTGCAAAAAAAAAATCTCTAAAAATTTCTAGAGTCCATTGTAGACCTAGTTTTGGACAATCTGTTCCTAATTTTCCTTGCCCTTGGAGGACTGTTAAGAGTTTTATAAAGAATTGTCATTACATTGCTGGCCAGTTCAGGCAGTTTAAGTCCTAACTGCATGGTAGAAAGTGAGAATAGAGTTGTGAAAATTCAGTCCCTCCCTTCAATTACCAGGTACAGACTGTACTGTTGTCAGGCAATTTATAATCTCATGTACGCATCTGTGTTTGTTTAGTACTTGAGTGTGCTTGAATGTGCTTTTGCAACTGGCTATCTATAAATCCCCATCCATTAGGTAGACTGGATTTTTATAAGAGGATCCAAAGACCTAATGAAGAAAACATTTTGATAATAGTTCTCTGTTTATCAAAAGCATCTCTCTAGCTAAAATGACTATACTAATAAATGTACTAGTTATTGAAAAAGAACAGTTAATACTCATATGATTAGATCAATTTTACATGTCTATGTCTGTTAAACAGCCCTTTTGAAGGTAATGACATGCAGTATTACAACCATTGCCAAATTCTTGTCATCTTGCTTTGTAAACCTATACTGTTATTGTATAGGATTTGGTGTTGTTGTTTGTTTGTCTCTTTTGCTTTTTGTCTTTCTTTTCTGTGTCTTTTTTCTCTTAAATAAAAAAAGCATCTCTCTACCACCATCACCACCACTCTCAACCTTCAACAAAGAACTCAAAGCAACTTTCATTAAACTATTACGGCTTGCCTATGAGGTAGGTAGTAGCCTTGAATCAGTAGCTCTATATTTTATAGATGGGCAGTTGGGACTCCAGCCAGCATGACAGAACCTTTAAGGGACAAAATCCAAAACTTTTAAGCCAGCAAATCCTTCTCACTCTCTACAGTCACTTACTGGTGCACAAGCCAAATAAAAGTTGAAATTAGGTTAACTGCAGGGAAATGAGTGCTTAACCTGGAAAATGTATTTCCAATGAATTTCTATTAGTTTCCTTTCTCAAGTATATGTTTTCAATGTTATTATAATAATAGTGTCATGGAGTCTCCTTTTACCTCTCAGAAACAGGGAAATAGATTTTTTATACGGTAACACAACAAGGTCTGAGAATTTAACCACAAAATTGTGAGAACATTAATGCAATTCTCAAATTCACATTTTCAAGGAAGGTGACTGACACATTTTATACAGTATATCTGATAAAATTCAACATTTATGTATGATTGTGTTTGTATCTCCCACATAAGAAGAAGTGGATTTAGATATTTTAAAAAGTTGTGTTTGATCTAAGAAAAATACCCTGAATAACAGAGTAAAGTGTCTTTAGAATAATTGTCAAAGAAAATTTGGTCCTAAAATTTTTAGGGCAAAAGAGAGATTTCATTTTCTGTTATTTTGGTTAATAAAAGCATACCACAGCATAACAGGGTACACCTAAATAAAAACCTGTCCACAAATACACCAAACACTATGCAAATCAGCAAGCAGAGCAAATAAAACCCATGATTATAGTGTAACAAGAAAATAAAAATGATATTGATTTCCAGTTTTATGTAAGTAGGTAAGTATACCTACTTTGAAACCAGAAGTGAAAGATCCAGAGATATCTCAAGACTGACTAAGGAGTATATGATAAAGAAGAAAAGGTAATAGGTGAAAACAACATCACTCACAAAAAGAAAAGGACCTGCACTGAAAGAAAATACATGGAACAAGAAAGGCACCTGAAAGTGCTTAGTGCCAGGGATAATCCTGTTGGGAAGGTAGCACTTCTGTGGGAGAGGGTGGTGCAGAACAGGGAAAAACTTAGGACCTATCAGGAGATGACAACAGAGAAAGACATGGTAGGTGATTGGAGTCCTAGCTAATGAAAAGCATGCAAGTAGAATAGCATGCTGTTTCACCAGGAGAGTATGATAATTAGTCTTGTTTGTCAATTTGATTGACATTTTTTGAAGCTCAGTGCTTAGATTGTGGCATGGATATAGCTGTCTGTTTGCAACCAGACTTATATTGAGAATCAGAAGTGAAAAGCAGGACAGAAAGATTTGTGAAACTTGCAATTTTTTCCAGAGAAAAATCACACGTGTGAAGTTGGGAACAAAGGAGATGTGGTGGCTGTTGAGATTAACACCATTTTTTTAAAAAGTAATTTGAACTTGTGCAAGCAGAAAGATGACTTAAAAGCATGTCAGAAATCAGGAAGATCCCCACCCATTGTGGGTTCAAGGATACAAGCATGCAAATCTTTCCTTTGACAAGTGAGCCTTGGGGCTCCATTCAAGAGAAAAATTACCAAGGAAATTGGCTCCCTGGAATTTAATTCACTGTGCTTATTCATCCAATCACTCGACAGCTACTGTAGCAGTGGTTCAGTGTGATTTCGCTACTGCCCAATCTAGCAATGGACCTTGGTGTTGTCCATAACATGCTGATTGTGCAGTTATGAAAAATGCAAGAGTTAGGAGGTCATGAAGGCTTCCACACAGATTCCAAAGGAAGGCCTGGGAGTCTAGGTAGTACGTTATAGGGTTGGAGTCCATAAGTACGTGTTATGTTAAGTTGTGGAAGTGAGTGAGGCTGAAGTTGCAAAGAAGACCTCGTGAAGTTGGAGATACCAGAAGCATGTAATGTCTGTTGAGAAAAGCTACAGACAGTGGATAGATTCCGCCTAAGAGAGAGGTCGGGGGGGACATAGTTGCATGGCTCCTAAGTCCTCTAGTATTAACATGTTGCTATCATGTTTCCTAGATGCCAGACGTGTAACTACAGAACTAAATGTTTTCCTTTCTGGGTTTAAGCATGGTTTCAGTCTTGTTCTTTTCTATACCTCCCTTCTTCCCCTTTGAAATAGATATATTTTCACTTTGCCATTGTACCTTGGGATAATGTGACTTTTTTTTTAATTATTATTATTGTTAGAGGGGCTCACAGCTAAGAGTTTACTTTAAGTCCAAGAAAAAATTTTGAGCTTGGATTTTTCAACAATGCTGGAACTTTTAATACTTTAGGAAAAGGATTAGTGAATTTTCAGGATTGCAATGTCATGATAGGTGAAATTATGACTTCGTTATTGACTTTATTTGGAGAATATATATGGTTTAATGATTTAATTTGGTGGAATGTTGGTTAATCTTGATTGGTATAGTAGTCAATTTGTTTGGCTTGGGAACCCCCTTAGTGATTATTAAAGAACCCTTCTTCTGGGTGTTCTTACCCTCTGCACTGCTTCCTGGCTACCATGAAATGAGAGCTTTGTCTCACCATACCTTTCCACTATGATGTTTCTGTCTTGGAGCAAGACAACTTTAGACTGAAATCTTTGAGACTGTATGACAAAATAAACTTCTCCTCCCATTAATTGTAGGTGTCAGATATTTTTGTCCCAGCAACAGAAAAGCTAGCCAGTGCAGATTGGGCACCAAGTACATTCTAAGCAACTGGGTAAAGAAGATATTTTGCATTAAACAATGGTACATTAATGCCATGGGTTTTTCATGTATGTTTACATGTAGCAAACCGGGCGCTGCAATGTTAAAAACTAATCCCATTTTCTTTTCTCTCTTTTACCTACCACAATGCTGTGGATATTAGAAATTCAAAAGATGCTCCTAAATAGTTGATTTGCTATGAAGTTGAAGTATTTGTGGGATAATTGACATCACTTCAGATCAAAGGAATAGTAGTTCTAAGGGAATCCATTTATCACCCTCCTGGTTTGTTTGTAGGATTGTGAGAAGACTGACACTATGACACAGATAATCAGCATCTTTAAGATCACAGAGAAAAAAAGTCTGATAGATCTTTGAACAACATGGTCTGTCATTTTATGAATCAAATTGTCATTGTAATGATGACCTCAAAATTCTGTTGATAATAGAAATAAAACAATTAGGATTGATAATCCTTCCTTAGAGAAAAGGAAATTTGCTTCTGAATATTGCCAAATTGATGCTGACCCAAATCGAAGAGAAGAAAACCAAGTGTACTTGGAGTATTTTGAAAAGACATTTCTACTTGCTTTTACTTACTCTCATCACTTCAAACTGAAAACCTATTTTGAAAAAATCATAAGAACACAAAGCACTGAGAGTTTATACAAATTGCTCCTGGATACATGTTGCCTAGAATTTTGTGTTCTTTAACAGATGTTTGCCTTGTAGAAAGTTCTGTCTTGCAAAAAACTTGGACTAGAGTTCAGTTTTATATATGTATCACCTCCAAATCAGCTGTTAGATAAGGGCAGAACTTATTGGTAATTTCATCACCTGTCATTACTCAAATCAAAATGGCAATGATCTTCTGCATTTTCAATTGAAAGAATGATGATAAATGTTTTCTTTTTCATTTTCATTCCTCATTCACCACATCTAGAGTAAAGGGCTAAAGTATCTGCTGTCAACCAGGCTTCCCAACAGATTATAAAGGTGAATCATCAAGTACATCATGGGTCAGAGCAAAGATAAGGGTTATTTGATGTTCTCTTCTAGAGTCTGAGAACATGAAAATATCGTGGTAATGGGTGTTGGCAATAATTTGGTACAGATTTAAAAAGGTAAGTTCATATCTGTGTGAAATTTGGGGCCATTGAATGGATCCATGGTGAAAGGCAAAATCTCCTACCTCACTCAAATCCTTTAGCAAAGATAGAACCATAAACAAAAATATAACAAGAAAAATGAAGTAAATGTCTAATAGGTATTGATATTAGATATGATGATAATTTCTTACATGTATCTTCTCACTTAAGCATTGCAAATAATTTTGTTAAATTAATATTATTTTCCAACAAGGAAGTCGAAACTCAAGGAGGTAGATCAATTTGTCCAAATTAGTGTTGAAAAATCAAGTACAAAACCGGGCGTGGTGGCGCACGCCTTTAATCCCAGCACTCGGGAGGCTGAGGTAGGCAGAACTTTGAGTTCAAGGCCGGCTTGGGCTACAACGCGAGTGTAAGACCGGCCTGAGCTACATAGTGCGACACCCCCTCAAAAAACCAGGGCCAGGAGTTTGGCTCAGTCCCTTAAGCGCCTGCCCTGGCAGGCGCGAGGTTGTGAGTTCAATCCCCGGTGCTGAAAAAAAAAAAAAAAAAAAAATCCCAAGTACAGAACTTTCTGACCTGAAAGTCCATGATCTTTATTATATTTTATGTAAAAAGGAAAAAAAAAAACCTCTCACAAAAAGATAAACGCTAAATTATACGATAGCTATAGAAAATCGTTGTAATGTGACTAAAAATGGTTAATATTCTTAATATATAATGAATCTTTTATAATCCATAAGCAAAAACTAAAATCAACACTATGAAAATGAGCTAGAAATCAAGAAAAGAGACAAATGCAAAAAATAAGAAAAAAGTACTGCCATAAATTATAAAAAACATAGTGGATTACAAGAGCATAAATTCATTTTCTCACATTTCTGGAAACCAGAAATCTAAAATAGGTCTACAGGGCTCTGTTCTTTCTAAAAGAAATCCATTCTTTTCCTTTTCCAGATTCTACTAGGGAATCTCCACATTCCTTGATTCATGGTCCCATCCTGTGTCTCAAGAGCATAGTATTGTCTATCAGTTCTCTGTTTCCATCCTTACACATTCTCTCTATAACATTTGCCCATTCACCTTATAAGGACACTATGTCCCACTCAGATAATCTGGAGAGGTTCATCACCTGAAAACCTTAATTTAATCACATTTGCTAAATCCTTTTTACTGTATAAACTAACATATTCTCAAATTCTAGGGATTAAGACACAGATAATTCTAGGAGGGGATTCAGTCTATTACAATTATAGCCAAAACTTGCATTTAAAGCAGCAAAGAAATACCTTTTTTTTTTCACTGATTGAGTTGATGAGAGTACAGAGATGACACAGCTATTGATGGTCAGACCAGCTGCCATGAACTTTCTAAAATAATGTGGTTTTATATATCAAAGAACTTTATTTGACTTCTCCTTAATAGAATTTCAGTTTGTTGCAGGTGACCAAAAGAAAATCACCATAGATGTAGCTAAAGATGATGATTTCAATGATCACAGCCTTTAATATATGATTTGTCATTCAACAGTACAAACAAACAGTTTTAAAATCATATTGTGGAAAAATATTGAATATATCAAAATATCATTACATATGACAAAGGCTATAAGTGAATAGATTTATTTCCCCTTTAAAAACCTATTAATAAATAATATTTGGATAATTTCCATTGATTTTATACAGTATATCCAGATTTTTAAGTGAAGATGCAAATTATCAGTGCTTCTTTATTTTGATGCCAACCAGGTAAAACTCCAGACTTGTCAGGAAACAGGGAGTGAAATGAGGTCATCTTCTGGTGTGAGCTGGCCTGAAGTTCTCGTATTTTCCTCACTGGCAATAAAACCTATGACACTTTACAAAGATGGAAAACTAGAAGCCAGGAAAACGCAGTGGAAAGAGAAGGAGTCTTGAGTCAATGACCTGAATTGGAAAGCCGATTCAATGATTTATGATCTGTATGATGCTGAGCAATTTATTTAACTTAACAGAGTCTTGGTTCATCATCTACAAAGTGGTGCTGA
This sequence comes from Dasyprocta punctata, assembly GCA_004363535.1. Lineage (NCBI taxonomy): Eukaryota > Metazoa > Chordata > Mammalia > Rodentia > Dasyproctidae > Dasyprocta > Dasyprocta punctata. The sequence goes on from RJWM01021736.1 coordinate 34,356, forward strand.
TGGTGCCTTTTGTGAGGAAGATATGAAAATAACACACACACACACACACACTCATGGGGTCAGGCAGCTGAGATTCGAAGCCTAGATTTCTCCTTTACTAATTATCTAGGTAAAGTGGTCTCTGATTAATCTATAAACAGCTCATGCTAACATATGCAGTAAATGCTATAAAGCACTGCAGAGTTCAGCACAATGCCTTCTCTCTCACATAGTGAGAATGAAAAACCAAATAATGGCAAATATAATAGGTATTCAGTAAATTCTAACAGTTTGCTATTTATAAGTATTGGGTTATTATGACAGCATGTTTTGACAGTCCTTGGTTATCACATTGATGGCAAAAATCTGGATATCTTTTCATCACTCAACTTTGGAATAAGCCAAGTGCTGAAAGCTTTATGTTGATAGTAGACATATGATAGTTTTGTATTGATGAA
>RJWM01021737.1:0-34927 GCA_004363535.1 Dasyprocta punctata
AGGAGACAGAAAGATTTATTGGGGGTTGGGGGGTGGAGGCTTGGGGGGTTGTGGAATCTTGGGATTAGAGAGGGCTCGGCACATGTGCAAAAAGGGAGCGGGAGGTTTATCTCTGGAATGAGGAGGAGAACACAGAGGTTACTCTTGGAGAGCTAAGTTGTTTCTCTGGGTCGGGTACCAAGCTGGGCTGATGTCATGTTACAGACAGCTAAGCCCCAGGCTAGCAGAATCTATCAAAAACCTTTTATCTCCTTTGTATTCGTGGAGGCAGAGTGTCAGTCCTCCATCTCCTCAATGCCTGGGAGGTTCTGCTGGGGTAGACAGCATCAGAAAGTAGACTAAGACAGCAGTCCCGCCTCTGGTAGGACCTCTGCAGTTGTGGTGACATTTAAACGAAAGCCAGAGTCACGCACATGCCTGTAATCCCAGTGTTCTGAGAGGCAGAGGCAGGAGGACTGCAAGTTTGAGCTTACCCCAAGATGTTTAGTGACTTGGCAAAATTTAAAAGGCTTGGGGCTGCAGCACAGTGCAGAGACTCTGGGTTCAATGCCTAATACCACCACCAAAAAAAAAAAAGAAGAAGAAGAAGAAGAAGGAAGCTCAGCTCAGTAAAATCGATAAATGAAAGAGTTTTGCCCTGGTATAAATTACAGTACCATTATGGCAGTGGTCTAACATGGCGGAAGGTCAAATCGGGAACGCGTACCCTGACAGCCACTTCCTCCTTCTTCCCCTTCAACTGATCACAACTTCCTTCTTCCTTTCCCCATGGCGTGTGCTCAAAGAAATTCCAATCAGCTTCCCATGCGTCATCAATGCTCACCCCAAGCACCACATCTGGCCAAAGGTCACATATACTCCCCAACCCCCCCACCCAATCAAAGGAGATGGCCCAGCCATCAAGTGTTGTGTGCTCCTTTCCACATCCTCAATAAATGCGTGCATTTTTTTTCTTTCTTTCTTTCGCTTTTTGCTTCTCTACTGTGTCAGAAAACCCTAACACATTGGTGCCGTGATTCGGATTGGCAGAGTGCGTTGGCTCCTGGGGGTCATCCCCAGTCTTGAGCTCCCCTGACCAACAAGCCACTCTTCCTTCCTCCGGGACCTGCTTATTTGACGCCACTAGCCCGCGTCCAACACCAACCCATCTCATTTGTCACAGGTGAGCTACCATTCTGTCTAGGGTTTTCTGCTTTGATTTCTCAGTCGATAACAGCTCTCATGCTCCTTGGACACCAAGGCAGAGCTGTTCTCAGCCTTAGAAATTCGTAAGCTTATGTCAGATAACCCACTGCCGTCCCTGGACAAGGATAGCAACTCTCACGTTCCTTGGGCAGGCAGCCTGAGGCACAGCTGTTACCTTCTTGTTCTCTGGGACCCCCACCCCACACTCAGTGACAGCCGATGAGAACAGGTGTTGGGACCTTCCTTGTCACATTTTCAAGACAGGTGATGACCTCTTTTGGTAAGTGTGACCCAGGACAGCTTTCATGTTCCTTGGAGAAGGCTAAAAGCTCTCACGTCCCGAGGCAGAGTTGTTCTCTTAGCTCACCTCTAATTCGGTCACTGTGGGGAATACCATTTCCTGTCCCCCAAAAAACACAACTCTGGGGTGCCTGGTTTGTAAACCTGGTGCTCTTGGCCTTAAGAAGGCTATAAAAATTAAAAGACTGGTCTTTTACTGCCAGGTGGCTTGGCCGACCTACCAGCTTAATGGCCACCCATGGCCTAACAGGGGGCCGTTTGACCACTCTATCCTTTAAGATTTAGATAACTTTTGCCACAATGGCAGCAAGTTGGCAAAAATCCTTTATATTCAGGCCTTTCTCACCTTGGGGACATGTTCTTCTCTCATTCAGTCCTGTACAGTGGCCCAGGTACTTCTGGCCCACTCTACTGTACCAGGAAGTCTCTCTTGCTCCCCACCGGACCCCTTAGATGACGCACTTCCTGTCTGTACTGCCCCACCCCATACCCCCAAGCCCAAAGCCCTCGGCCTTCTCAACCAGAGGCTTCTGAGCCCCCTCCTCCCCTCTCCCCAGTCTCAGGTTCCTCGATCCCCTCAACCTGAGCCATCTACCCGGTTGGACGGCTCTTCTTCTTCCCCACCCTGCCCCTGCATTGCCATTCTCCCCGCTGTCTCATCACACTCAGTCTCACGCATTTCAGCCACCTAGCAGGCCACACAGTGTTCAACCGCCATCTTGCAATCCCACACCACATGGTCCTCAGCAGCCATCTCACTGCAGCTCACATGGAGGCCAGTCACCATCTTGTGGTCCTCCACCATGTGACAGTCTGCCACCATCTTGTGACAGGTCACAGGGTAAATGGCCGCCATCTTGTGGTCCATCATCAGGTGATCAGCAGCAGCCATCTTGTTGTGGGTCACATGGTAAACAGTTGCCATCCTGTGCTTCCCTGTCACATGGTGATGAGCAGCCATTTTATGGTCCATCACCCTGTGACTGCCCACAGAAGCCTGCTGGGCTGTTGGCTGCTCGGTGGCCATCTACACCTCCCACTCCACAGCCTTCTCAGCCTCAATCCCTGATCCCCCTTCGGGAACAGGCTGGTCCTGAGGGACTAGTTTGTATTCGTGTTCCTTTTTCCTTCACTGACCTATCTCAGATTAACCATAAATTAGGTTCCTTTTCTGCTATTCTTATTTCAAGAAATCTCTGTTAACTTACCTACAAAAAGGTTCTCACTATTCTATTTATACTTCCATGTGTAAATTATCATTTAAACTGGCCAAATATATTTGAGTGCACTCTAATTGTATAAGATGTTTGTCTGTTAAACTGCATATGTTTCTATGTCCAATCTGTACAGATCATCTATATATGTTTCTTTGTATGGCATATCCACAAACAGCTGTTCTTTTATTTGAGCTCAACAATCTTTTCTCTTTTCCTTTTTTTTACATTTTCAGATCATTTACTCAAGGTTTATTTGGGTTATAGATTTAAAAAGCATGCCTCTATCTGGGTTGCCAGCTGGTCAAAATGATGCTAAAATTGGTTAAACAAAATCCCTCGGGGTAAAAAGAGATTACACAGGACTTCAACTGGTGAATAAGAAAGCAGCTGCCTGGTAACTTTAACCAGTTCTTATTCATTAATTGGAGGCCCCAACAATTTCCATAGCCTTATAGGAGACACCCCAACTAAAGTTATAAAAATATATTAAGGTTCTTGGTGCTAATACAAAGGTTTCATATGACTAAGACAATTCATTATTGCTGATCTTATGGTATATTCATGCCTTCAAATATAAAATTGGGATTGCTTATGATGATAAACATTTTCTTTCAGATCCAGAATCTGCCTTGTTCTTGTGCTCCAGCCAGGAATCAACATGAGGTTACCAGTCAAATGATAATTTTTATGTTCACTAAATGGCAGACTCCATCAACAAAAGGACCTATGGGCCATCAGTTACAACTGCTATAACTTAGAAACAGTTTCTAAACTTAACTGTCAGCCCTACTGCTCGTACTTTGATTATACATTCTCCGATTAAAGTTTATTTTTGCCTAGAAGGTGCCAAACCCCAAGGCATCATACCGATCAAAACAATAACAGATATGCTAAATTCCTTTTAGATTCCCCTTACTGGGATCCACCAGATCTTGTCCAAAAAAAGGTTTTTGACACATATTGAGGCCATAATTAACTATACTCAGCAGGCCTTAAATGACACAAGAGCTGATTTCTCTCCTAAATAAAAAAGGTAAAATTAATAAAACAGGCGGTCCTCCAAAATCAGATGGCATTAGACATTCTAACAGCACAATAGGTACTTATACAATTGTAAAAACTAAATGTGTGTGTCAGTTTCTAAAATCCCCTGGACCCAGCGGGGCGTGGTGGTGCACGCCTTTAATCCCAGCACTCGGGAGGCTGAGGTAGGTGGAGCGTTGTGAGTTCGAGGCCGGCCTGGGCTACAACGCGAGCACAAGGCCGGCCTGAGCTACATAGTGCAACCCTGCCTCAAAAAAAACTAGGGCTGGGAGTTTGGCTCAGTGGCTTAAGCGCCTGTCTGGCAGGTGTGAGGCTGTGAGTTCGATCCCCGGTACTGCAAAAATAAATAAATAAAATAAAATAAAATAAAATCCCCTGGACCTTATCCTTATCCTCCTTATGGGAAACCATTACTAAAACTGTACTCATAATTATCCTGTTGATTCTATTATTTGACCCATGCATACTTGATTCTTTGCTTTTGTCTTCTCTAGACTTAAAGCTATATGCCTATCCAGGATAAAAATGCCTGGTATCTACTGAGGGCCATTAGTTAAAAGCTCTGCAGAGTATCCCTGACTGCCGTTCAACAACTATGACCCCCTTCAGCCTGCAGAAGCCAGATCAGTCATCACCCATTACCCCCATGGCAATTCGGGTTACTTCTTCAAAAGGAAAAATGTTGCAGGCAGCTGAGTCAGTTAAAAATATTACAGGCAATCAGAGAAGGCTAGGCCCTCAAAGGAGCCAGCAAAGAGGACTGCATGTCTTATGACCTTGGAGGAGACAGACACCTCCTGCTGTAGGCCAGATCCCAAAACAAAAGGCTCAAGTTGGCCCTCAAACCCCACAGGGAAACGTTCTTAATATGGCTTTTCGTGTTTTCAGCAACAGAGATAAAACTCAAAAAGAAACTTGCTAAATATCAATCTGATCTTTTAGCAGTGACACTTGGGGCTCCTAAGACAGGTAAACCGAAACAAAGTGGAGCTGCCCGAGCCCCTCCTGGATAACACTTCAAGTGTGACAAGGAAGGACACTGGGCAAGAGAATGCCCCAACCCTAGAGTTCCTCTGGGGCCCTGCCCCCTCTGCAATCTCAAGGGCCATGGGAAGAGTGACTGTCCTAGCCACCAGAAAGCAAGTAAGCCATCCTCTAATTCCTTGCTCTCACCAGAGATCTCATCACCACTGGATTCATTGCTGGCTGATCTACTTGGACTTGCTGCTGAAGATTAACGGGGCTCAGGGCCCACAGCCCCCATTAAGGTGTCCTTCTCAGAGCCCTGATTCTCACTGGAGGTCTCAGGTAAGACACTCACTGTACTTGTAGACATGGGGGTGATGTATAGTGTTATTCCTGAGTTTTCAGGCTGTTATATTAAATCCTCAGTCTCTGTAGTGGGTGTTGACAGCCAACATGTACAGCCTCTTCAAACAGGTTCCAAACTCTCTTCTTCACCCATAGCTTACTGATAATACCAATGTGTCTCACAACCCCTTCAGGTAAAAATCTCCTACAAAAGTCTAACTTCTCCTTTACCTTCTCCCTCTCCGCAAGTCTCCTCCTCCAAACACCATCACAACGCACCACAAACCCATCACCTCCTCTCCCTTTTTCCTTTGTTGATCGATAGTCTGGGACACCTCCGACCCTACCCGTGCTACCTATGCTATACCTGTTTTAATTCATCTCAGAGATCCTTCAATTTTTCTTTGCATTCTCCAATATCCTATAGTTCCCAAACATTTATGGGGACTCAAACCTATAATCAAGCATCTTCTAGACAACGGTTTTCTCAAACCTACCCATTCATTCTACAATACTCCCATTCTCTCAGTACTGAAGCCCAATGGGTCCTATCATCTGGTACAAGACCTTAGTGTAACCAGTGACGCTGTTATCCCAGTTCACCCAGTGGTGCCGCACCCTTATACTATGCTCTCTCATATTCCTCCCTCCACCACTCACTTCACAGTCCTAGGCTTTAAAGACTTTTTTTTTTTTACATCTCCCTACACCTGTCAGAAATCCTGTCAGGATTTCTTTGTGTTTTATGTGGACTGAGCCAGACACTCTCAAATCTCAACAACTTACCTAGACAGTGCTCCCTCAAGGTTTCAGAGATAGTCCTCATTTCTTTAGCTAAGCTCAGAGTACTTCCCTGAGCTCCTACTTTTCTAAGCCCTTTTAAACTCATGTATGGCAGACCATTCCTACTCCACAATCTTCCTGCCTCCCAAAGTCTCCCTCCTCTTGCTGACTACATCCCAATCTGCTCCTTCCTCGGACACCTGTTATGATGACATGCCGATCTCTGTCTCTCCCAATCCTCCGATGGAACCAAACCAGATCCTCCCATATCTCCAGGAGACCTAATTTATTGTAAATCTTTTTTTTTTTTTTTTTTTTTTTTTGCGGCACCGGGGATTGAACTCACAACCTCGCACCTGCCAGGGCAGGCGCTTAAGGCACTGAGCCAAACTCCTGGCCCTGGTTTTTTGAGGCAGGGTCGCACTATGTAGCTCAGGCCGGCGTTGTGCTCACATTGTAGCCCAAGTCGGCCTCGAACTCACAACGCTCCCCCTACCTCAGCCTCCCGAGTGCTGGGATTAAAGGCATGCGCCACCACGCCCGGCTGCTTATTGTAAATCTAAATCCACAGGACTGCAACCAAAGTGGAGTGGCCCCTACCTGGTTGTTATAGTGTGGTCGGATGGCCCCCACTTAAGCCTCATGTAATAATGGACAGGGCTGAGTCTGGCGTTCGTGATTGGTTTGTTGTCTGGCACTGGGATTGGTGATGTAACTGCTGCACCTGCCCAGGGGTGGAACCGACATACAGTGTAAGGGTGGGAAGAAGGCATGTCTCTCTCTTGCTGGTTCACGCCATGAATGGCTGCCCCGCCACACCACACTGCCTTGGAGCCAAATGAGTATGAACTGTAACACCCAAGAACTGTAAGAAATAAACATTTTCTTCCCTAATTTTGGGCATCAGGTATTTTGTCTCAGCAATGAGAGAAAAGTACAAAGACAATGGTCTTCCTTGCAACTCCAATGGTGGTCAAGGTCATTAGACTGCCATCCTGGTTCCACGATGTCACTCAAGCCAAGCAGTGCCCTCCTAACCCTAACTCCCCTGACTCTAAACATCCTGAGTGGTCATCACATCTCCTGTCCCCCACCCGTCTCCATCTCACCAAGTCCCCACAGCCACAACTGTCAGACAAAGTCATGTTGTGTTATCCTATTTGGTTCCTAATCCCTTACATTCTATTAGTTATCTTTTTCACTATACGATTCTGGGTGGTCTTTCCTAAAGACTCCCACATTACATTAGATTGCTCTCATACTGTTCTAACAACTCTCTTAGTTCTCTCCACCCTCAGCTGTTTAGTTAAACATGAGACCCCTCTGGGCCTGGGCTCTCATTTCACTTACAGTGATACAGTCACAGCCTTCCCCACCCATAATCTATAATTTCCCAAACATGATTCAACTGTCAGGCCTTACATTTCTCATGCTTCTCATTCTGTCCAGCTCAACCCCTGGACCAAGGACAAGTCCTACCTACATGTTTTTACTTTTACCCTTTCAGATGGGGGAATAATGGCCTCCCGTAACTTCACCCCTCCCAACTCCCAACTCATTTTTCAGATTCTTCCTCTCCATGGTCCTGATGGAACAACACATTTGGATCAAGGGCACCTTTTCTTCTACCTCTCCTGAGTCCTTTAATTATGATAGTGACCTGCCTCCTCACAGCACCTTGTCTTTTTATTTCTCCAATCTAGGATGTGAGCGTTCACCAACAATACACACCTGGTACCAGCTTCTACATGGGCATCAACCGTTATCCCATCAACCCTCCTAAACCCCAACAGGATGCCCCCATCCAGCAGGAAATAGTAAGAGCGTCTCCGCCCTTGACTAACAATACAAAGACGGGAATGAAAGAGTTTTGCCCTGGTATAAATTACTGTACAATTATGGCAGTGGTCTAACATGGCAGAAGGCCAAATTGGGAACGCATACCCTGACAGCCACTTCCTCCTTCTTCCCTTTCAACCCATTACAACTTCCTTCTTCCTTTCCCCATGGCATGCACACCCCAAGCGCCACCTCCTGTCAAAGGTCACACATACACCCCACACCCCGTGTCTGGTCAAAGGAGATGGCCCAACCGCCAAGGGCTGTGTGCTCCTTTCCACATCCTCAATAAACATATTCTTTTTTTTCCCCCCACTTTTTGCTTCTCTATTGCACCAAAAAACCCTAACAATAAAATTAGAAGTTAATAACTATGCATGTATGATACTTTAAATTCTTCTTCTTTCCATCAGTTCTGCTCTCAAGTCTATCACAATGAAGTGGGGTCTGCCCCAGCTCTACGTTGCCCTCTCTTGGTCCCCATTCAGGCCCAGCAGGTGTCTGTCCTCTTGCCCACAGGAAGGACAAGTTCTACGAGGAGACTCAGGGCACAGTGCAGAAAAGGAGGAGCAGGAGAGGCAGGTGGGGTCGGCACACAACTCCAGGGCATCCTGACTGGGGCAGGGGCCGGTCAACGTCGAGGTCCCGGGGCAGACAGCCCACGGAAGGCGCCTGGCTGACTCCTGCAATCCCAGGGTGTGTGTGTGAGCAGAGAGGGAGTCCGGCCAGGAGGGAAAGGGCGTCCCAAAGAGAGCGGCCTCCCGGTGGCTGTGGACACCCTGCCTGAGGTTGCTGGGTTCCCACCACATTTTTTATGCTGGGTGTGGTCAACCACAGGCCCAAATGTTGCCTGTGGCCAGAGAGCCTCTTATCCCTTCCCGTAAGGGTTTGGGATTTGGAGACAAGGGTTATGTGACTTCACACCACTGGTATTTTTCTCAGTGAGTTTCCATTCCCAGTTCCTCCGTGAGCTGTGGCCCTGGGTCCCTGGAGCAGCCACATCTGTGAGGGTGTCTTTGCGCAAACTCTGCAGGGGGAGATGTTTGTTTTTTGGGGAAAGTTTGGTGGGACAGCTCGGAAAAGGAAAGTGCTTTGAGTAAAAATGTGGAGTCAACACCAAAGGCCCAGACCCTTCCTGTCCCTACGCCCAGCCCAAACCGGAAGTGGGTGTAGGTGTGGGTGTGGGTGGGGTGGGTGTGGGACCAGGAAAGCCTCCCAAATCCAGAGCGCCATCCACACGGGAGCTTCAGCTGCTCTGAGGAAGCCGCCTCCCTTAGTCTAAAATATCTGAGCTAACTTAAGTGAAACATCTCAGGCTGTCAGGGAGGGCAGGGGCGTTTGCTCTTCAAAACTCCTTCCCCTCTCCATGGCCTGGAAGTTCTCTAGTTCAAGGAGAGGGTGGCCTGGGAGGGGGCCCCAGCCATGACTCATTCACAGCTAATCCTTGGCAAATCTATCACCATGGAAACTGCCAATCATCCACACTTTTCATAGCTTAACCGAACATCTGCCAGGGAAAAACAAGTGGTGCAAATCATTCATCCCGCCTACCCTATTACACAGGGGCCTGGTACGCAGGGAGCCAGGGGGCTGCTGGCCACAGTGCTCGCCGAGGCTGTGTGACCTTCCTCAGGTCCTTGCTACGCTGTCTGTGCCCTTCTCCCTGGCTGGTGACAGACACTGATTGTCAAGATTGGGCTGAGAAGCTGGGCGTGGTGGCGCATGCCTTTAATCCCAGCACTCGGGAGGCTGAGGTAGGAGGAGCGCTGTGAGTTTGAGGCCGGCTTGGGCTACAATGTGAGTGCAAGGCCGGCCTGAGCTACACAGTGCGACCCTTCCTCAAAAAACCAGGGTCGGGAGTTTGGCTCAGTGGCTTAAGCACCTGTCTGGCAGGCATGAGGTTGTGAGTTCAATCCCCGGTGCCGCCAAAAAAAAAAAAAAAAGATTGGTTTGAGAGGAACGGGAGGGTCAGGAAAACCCATCGTGGTGAGCCATAGAGCCTGGCAGCTGACAGTCTATTCGGTACTACAATTTTATATTTGGAATTTTATAAAATAATACTTTTATAATTTGAACCATAGAAAATAAATCACGACTAACATTCTTAGGTAGCTATTGCTGTCAAAGGAAGTGCAAAGACACTGGAGCAGAATCTTCAGTGTCTGTGAGGTTTTAAGCATCACTCTGAAGAAGGAGTCTGGGTTTAAAAGGCAATAAATTGACACTGGATGTACTAATGCACACCTCTCATGCCAGTCACTCAGAAGGCTGAGGCAGGAGAACTGTAAGCTCAAGCCCAGCCTGGGCAACTTATCCATAGATCTTATCCTCAAAATAAAATCAAGAGAGCTGGGGCTGCAGCTCAGTGGTAGAGCACTTGCTCAGCACGCATGAGGCTCTGGGCTCCATCCCTAACACTGCGAAAACAAAAACCAAAGCAAAACAAAAAGAGTAAATGGACAGATGCTGGACTAGCGCCTCTCAAATGTTAACCAACTCCACCTCAGGCTTCGGGTTGTTACAGGCAGCTGAGCGAGTTAGAAATATTACAGGCGGGCGTGGTGGCGCACGCCTTTAATCCCAGCACTCGGGAGGCTGAGGTAGGTGGAGCGTTGTGAGTTCGAGGCCGGCTTGGGCTACAACGCGGCGTAAGGCCGACCTGAGCTACATAGTGCGACCCTGCCTCAAAAAACCAGGGCCGGGAGTTTGGCTCAGTGGCTTAAGTGCTTGCCCTGACAGGCACAAGGCTGTGAGTTCAATCCCCGGTGCCGCAAAAAAAAAAAAAAAAAAAAGAAGTATTACAGGCAGTCAGACAGGGCCGGGTCCTCGAAGGAGCCAGTGCAGAAGACCAGATACCTTGTAAGCTTGGAGGAGACAGACACCTCTCGCTGTGGGCCAGATCTCATGATAAAATGCAAAACAAATGCAACCACACCCTAAGTATAAACATCAGGGATTGATATTCTAAATAGGTATGCATCACCTTAAGGAATCCAGGAGTCACCATCCCAACCCCCTAAGGGAACAGTCACTGCGCTTTAAACACGCCTGCTTGCTGCGTGACTCACTTCCCCATTTGTCCCTGCTTTGGTCAACTTTACCTGAACAATTACTCTTATTGGTTGACCATAGTTCTGTCCCACCTCATGTCCGTCTGCCTTGCGAGTTCCCATATTTTCCTCAACTTGGACCCATCTCACCCCGTGGTTTTGCTCTATAAATAAAGTCCCTGCAAAAGACAGAGTCTTTGGCAACCCACTCAGGACCCCTTCTGTCTCTCACAGACAGAAGCTTTCTTTCTCTCAATAAATATTTCCTGCTCTTAACCTGTGTTGTTCCTAAAATTCATTCTTCAGTTTTAGAGAACTTGAACTCGCACCGGACGTCTGGTAGGCTGGGAGTTTCATTCTCCTGCATCAGGGTGGCTGCACCTGCGAGTGTCAGAGGGCAGGCCCTGTCTACAGCTCAGACCAGGGATCCCTCCGCCAACAGGACTGAGTCTCGCAGAGGCGAGGATGGCCCCTCACACAGGGGCACATCAAGGCCACGCTTCGGAGGACACCCGGCCACTGCTCCAGCTGTAACTGATAGCCTGGCATCTTGGCCTGGGGCTTTGTCCTGCCAGGTCCCAAAGCCTACCCAGGGAGTCCCTTGAATTGTACTCTAGTACTGCGGAGGAGGGGAAGGCCAGGAGAAGGGCTGAGAAACATTTCAGATATTAACTGTTTGTATTTGCTGTTTCCCCTTTCCCTTCCTGACCATGAAGAGGAAGCTGACCTAGATTTGATGATCTTGGGGGAGAGGCACAGCAGAGAGGAAGCAGAATTGGTCTGGTCTGCACCCTGTGTTATTGGCTTGTTTCTCCACAGCCTCCGTCCTTGGGAGATTCTAGAGGATCAAAGACATAGAAAAGGATCCGGCAAGTGGCTGCGGAAAGCACAGGGGCACAAGAACAAGAATTACTGTGTAATTTGTGGGGTCCAGACAAAAAAATTACAGGATTCCTTGTTTAAAAATGATGAAGAATTTTTGCAACAGCAAAACATCAAACCAGGCACAAAGCCCTCCTTGGCAGGGGAAGCCATGGGACACACTGGTCACACTACCATGCCGAGGGCCATGCAGGAGTGTCCGCGTATTCCAACACACCAGCGTCAGAGCTGGAGCAGCAGAGGCTGGCCTGTGAGTTCTGGAACCACGGGGACTCGGGACCCACTTCTTGGAAGCACTGCTGAGAATCCCTCCACGACCTCAAAAAAGTGGGTGTCTGGAGAGTATACAGATCTTAAGTATAGTGTTGGGGCAAAATAACAAACTTACAGATATTTCATGATTAATTGGCAGACTGACCAAGTTGCTGTTCTGCAGTCTCTGGTAAATTCAATTGACCCTGACAACGTCAGAGCGATTGCCTATGCCTTAAGTCACCTTGGGCTGACCTGTGCTCATTCAGTCAAGTATCCCCTGGAATAACTCCTATATTATGGTAATATCCTTAACTGCTTTCATTCAGTCAAGTATATTATGGTAACCACTTTCCTTTAGTCAAGTATATTATGGTAATGTCCTTAACCACTTTCATTCAGTCAAGTCCCTCTCTCCCGAACAACTCCTATATTATGGTAATGCCCTTAAGTATGCCCATTCTGTAAGAGCCCCCTCCCCTGGTTCCTGAAATGTTTCTATTGTCTCAAGACTATCCTGTCTGTCAATATATGATTCAATGTATGTAACCAATCATGTAACATTTGGTCACTTGTTTTGTACCTCCCACTGCTAATTCTGTATAGACTAAACTCCTCCCTGATTCGGGGCCCTTGCTTGGGAGGAATTATCCCTGCAACTGTCCACTGGCGTGAATTCTAACAGTCCCCTAGTATAAAGATTAAATGCTGCCATCTTATCTCCTTGGTGCAAAGAGTCTTCCTTTTGGTTTGGTTTGCTTTGGATTGGCTTGGCTTGGTTTGGCAAAATTTCCACAACAATAGGACTCAGTGGATTTCTGGTCCCTAAAAGTGGCTCAGAGGCAGCACAAACACGAAGGCACTGCAGAGCGGACAACGGGGGAGTCCAGCTCTATTCTCAAGCGAGGAAGAACCAGAGCGAAACCCCAACCTGCCTTGTGACTGTGAGACCCTCGGACGCTAAAACTGGGGCAAGCGTGGCAGGGCCGGGTGGACACGTTGCAAATGATTGACCTTTGTGTTAAGTCATCCTGGCAGGATGAAGGCTTAGAGCTAGCCATTGACCCTCTTTTCATTTTATAAAAGTGAAAGGGATGCAATCTCTCAGAAAATATCCATTTGCATATCCAGATGCTTACCTGCCACATTGAGCCCTAGTTGCAGGCTCATTTTGATGGCCAAGGGAGGTCAAGCAATGATCTGAGTAAGAGAGGAAGTGGGGCCACAGTGGTCAGCGGTAGCAAAGAAGAGAAGTAGAGAGTAGCTGATGTTCTCTAGGAGGCAGAATTGACAGGACTTGACAAGTGCTAGGGAAAAAGTGGCAGGAAGCATGAATAACTGCTGTTGCTGGCCAGAGCTGGATGGAGACACCAACCACAGAGATGAGGAGCACAGAAGAGCCAGTGGGGGTTGGCTGGGATGAGATAGGTTCTGAATTTGTGGGACCCAACATACCCAAGAGAAGATGTCACCAAGGGCAATGAATAAATGATGCAAAGCTTAGAGGAGAAATCTGAGCCGGGCATGAGCGTGTGCGAATCAGGAGCTCACTCAACACTGGGCATGGAAGAGATTGCAATGAAAACTGCGGAAAAGGAAGAGAGCAGGGCTGGGAGCCACCTGAGGCGCTCTGTCATCTCATGGGCGGGCAGAGGGGTTTGTGCCACACAGGTGATCAGGAGTAGCGGGGCAGGGAGCTGCTGCACCATGGAGGGAAAGAGGAGCGACAGCGTGCCTGCTGCTGAGAAGCCACATGGGGCAGGAAATCCAGAAAGCCCCTGGTTTTACCAACACAGCAGTCACCATCTCATCAAAGAATGTGGAAGAGTTGAACAGGAGGCAGGAAAAAGGAGATAGAGCCACCTTCCACTTGGCTGTGGAGAGGAGAGCAAGGGGTCCTGGCTAGAGGGAGCAGGGGGCGGAGGAAAGGGGATTCAGTCCATTTCATTTCCATTCAAACAGCTCCACCAACATATTTCTTCAGTGCATATGCTTTAAGAGTAGCAATTCATAAAGCTTTGAGATATAACTATACCTGTGAAACCATCACTATAATCAGGAACGTATTTTTCATATCCCCAAATTTCCTCCTGCCCCTTAATAATCCCTGCTCCAGGCTCCTCTCAGCCCCATTCCTAGGCATCTGCTGGTCAGCTTGTAATCACTATAGCTTATATATTTTTTAGTTTCTCTTTTTAATGATGGGATGCACATTATTTATTTATTTACTTACTTTTTTTTTTTTTTTGAAGTGCTAGGGATTGAACACTGGGCCCTGTGTATACTAAACATGCATTTATTGCATTTTCTAGAATTTTATGTAAATGGAGTTCTTTTTAAAAGGTGCCATTCTTCATTCAGAATAACTGTTTTAAGACTTGTACATATTTGTTGTACATATTGATAATCCATTCCTTTTTATTGCTGCTGTATGGCTGTCACCATAATTTATTTATCTGTTCTGTTTACCTGTTGATAAATATGTGAGATATTTCTGTTTTGGAACTATGACAAATCAAATTGCTTTTTTAAAAAATCAAATTGCTTTGAACTTTCAAATTGCTTTGAAGTCTTATAGGAACACAAGCTTTCATTTCTTGGCAGTAGGTAACCAGGAATGTGTGTCTAATTTTTAATACAGTGTTAGACTGTTTTCTAAAGTGGTAGTACAATTTTACACTCCCATTAGTAGTCTCTGAGAGTTCCAGTTTCTCCAAATCCTTGCCAACACTTGTAGGGACAACTTTTCATCTTAGTTACTTTCTCATGGCTGAGACACAATACGTGACACCCACAGCTCTTAAGGAAGAAAGGTTTATTCTGGCTCATGGTTTGTGGAGGTTTCAGTCCAAGGTGGGGCAGCATGGTAGAGGGGCGTAGCAGAGGAGAAACTGCTTGTGGCAGTGTGGCAGGCAGGAAGCAGAAAGTGATCAAGAGAGGAGGAGGGAGGTGGACCCTTTCAGACCTCTGTGACCCACCTTCTCTGACCAGGCTCCAACTCCCAATATCACATTCAGCTATAAACTCATCAGCGGACCAATCCATTGATGACTATTATGCCCCCATGATCCAATCACCTCCTTTTGGGGAGACATCAAGATATAAAGCATAGCAAACCTTTCAGTGACTTCTCCTCATTTTTCTGCTCCTATCCTACTTGGGGAAAGGATACAGAATAGGGACGAAGGACATGCAGGAAGGCAGAAAAGGGCAGAGGACAGCAGACAGCAACAGCAGCCGTGCTCAGGTTTCTAGAGAAGCCTTTTCCGTCCTGGTCACGGTCCAGGGAGGTTTACAGTTATAGTTCCAAGGAGACGTTACTGGAATTCTAACCAGCTAATTCCAATCTACCACTTCCAGCACAACCCACGGTGAGAAGAAAGACACTGAGATGTATATACAGTTGTGGGGAGCCAAGGGGTCCTAAATCCAACCATGATGGTGGTCCACCAGAACAAAGGCGCTGACCCAGAGCCCTTTCCAGGTTTTATTAATTCTCCATGAGGGGAGTGGCTTGGGGATGGGTGACAGTGAGAGTGGCAGGAAATACATGGCTGCCATGACTACTGTGAGCTGGGCTGCGTAGGAGGTCTGAGGTCACCTCTGCGGTATTAGAGGGTAAGAAATGCAGAGAGAGCAGGCTTGGGCTACAACGCGAGTACAAGGCCAACCTGACCTATATAGTGCGACCCTGCCTCAAAAAACCAGAGCCGGGAGTTTGGCTCGGTGGCTTACACGCCTGCCCGGCAGATGTGAGGTTGTGAGTTCAATCCCCGGTGCCGCAAAAAAAAAATAAAAAAATTCAGAGAGAGCAATCTGCGTAACAACTGAAGTAGTATCTAATAATTTGGGGTCAGTGCTTCAGTTCTGATGTACAATCCTTTCTGCCCTGGGAAGTCACAGCCTCTTTCTCGAGGCTCAGTCCCAGCCAACAGCGTGAAGCACGGCTCTCCATCCCGCCCGGCTCAGCCACGGATTTGGGGAGTCACTGGGTGGGGTAACACTGACCTGTCACTTTGCTTCAGAGACTACACATCAGTTCCTCAGGCAGCCCTGTTTACATTGCTTAAAGCCAGTTGAAGGGACAAAGAAATAACCTAGCCAGCTCTGTGCATATCAATACATAGAGACAGGGCCAGGTTTATCCAAAATGGAGACAGTTGCTCCTGTCTTCAAGGAAAGTCGTGTCTGTGGTGCCGCACAAGGTTAGCATTACTACCTCAGTCGATAGTGACATTCTTTTCACAGTCTGTACCTGGCGACAAGCCCAGTTGCTAGCAAATGTATTTCCTATGGATCACCTGTGCACATGCTAGCCTGTGGCCTTCCTGGCCAAGGACAAAGCATGAGACAAGAATTCCTGAGGGACCTCCACTTTGGAAGGCTCCTCCATGGCCACTTTGGTGTGGGAAAGTAGGAGAAGACAGAGTAAGGAGATTCATTCACAGTCAATGGGATGCTGGTTGGCCCACACCCAGTACAGCAAGAAAAGAGAAAAGAAAAGAAAAGATGAGACAATTTCTCTGGTCCTAAGAGAAGACGAAATGGTGGCAGCGCACACGTGTGTGTGTACGTATGTGCGTGTTAGACCAAGTGCTATGGATTAAAAGCTGGTGGACAACTTAACACCAGCTAAATTAAATCAGCACAGTGCTGAGTGTAGATGGCCCACCTGAGGAAAGCTGCCAGCATAAAAGGAGATGTGGAGAGGAAGAGCAGGGTGTTGTGGGTTCTCCTAAGTGTTGCTGTTTTGAGCCGTTGGTTCTCCTGGAGAAGCTTGTCCTGCTGGCTCCCCTGATATGAACTCAGCCATTATCATCAAAAGAGTTTGGGACCTTGTCTCTGAGGATGGCTGTGGTTCACTTTGGGGAAGCTCTGGTCCTTATATGGAGCATTGCTTCCTGGCTCCAGAGGGGAAGACGTGTGAGTTTAATCTCCAGGAGAAGCTTGTCATACTGGCTTCCTGATACGCATTCAGCTGTTCTCATTGTCGGAGGTGCTCAGGACCTCACTGTCACTGAGGAGGGCTGTGGTACTTTTCAGGGGAGCACTAGTCCTTATTTTGAGTGCTGCTTCTTGGCTCCACTGAAGAACTTTCAGCCTGCTTGCATAGACTTTCTAGCTTCCACTGTTGACCTTTGGGCCTTCCCAGCACAGAGCCATAAAACAGACTTGTGCGAGTCATTGTTGACGGCTCTGGGCCTCCAGTTGGACTCCTGGGAGGCACTGTCAAGGGTTCTAGGTCTTCAGCTGGACTCATGCAGGACATTGCTGTGGGATCCAGGCCCTCGGCTGAATTTTTCTAGGTCTTTAGTATTGTGGACAGATTTTCTGCACTTTCTTGCATTTAACTCTGGGTAACCATCATAAAATAATATAAATTCTATGTCCCATTTGTAATTGTTCTCCTTGGAACCCCTGACTACAACACCAATTAGGTGTTCAGTCAGGCATAACAAGAGCCAACTGACCTGCCGAAGAAGGTATCCTGCTCAGCCCTAAGAGAAGGATGTCCCCTCTATTAATTTGATCAAGGGATGTCAATATGTAAGTGTCAGGATTAAGTAGTATTAAATTTAAGGGTTAAATCATGTTGGTACCTTCAGAAATAGTGAACAAGTTCACAGTCTCCCCTGAAGTTAGGTCTGTATCCTAAGAGCGCACAGAGCTCTTCATTCCGACACTGAATTTTGGGAAGCAAGCATGTATACCCTGAAAGTGAGAGTGAAACAGAGCCCACACTCCAATACCTGTGGCCGCTGGGAAGAACACCCCAAACACAGTGAAGAAGGACTCCCCAGGGCTGTAATCCGGGAGTGTGTTGTTCCACAGTAGTTCTGGTGAATATCCAATAAAGCCATGTTCTGAAATGACACAAAGGACAGGGAAATGAGCCCAGAGATCAGATACAGCACAGATTCCCTAGGTTGCAGTACTATTCCGTATGATGTTAAATATTAAAAGGGAGGGGTGTGCCTGTGCGTGTTTGTGTGACGGAGAAGGAGGAGCAGGAGAATCTCTGACACAGCTGTCTCCCCGCCTGCTCTGAGGGCTGACTTCTGGTGTCCCTGTGTCCAGGCAGACGAGACGACCTGAAGGGAGCTCTGGGGAGGGGACTGTCTTCATTTTTCCTTTTTAGACTTTGGTATAGCTGGAGAGTCATAGTATCTTACCATGGGAATATGCTAATATACTTGCTTTTCTTTTTTCGTTGTTGTTTTTCTTTTTTCTGTTTTAAGGAGAATAAAACAAACTAAGAACAAAACAGAACAGAACAAAGCAGATCAGAGTAAAACAATGTAAGCAACACAGGATTTCAAAACAAGACAACAGGAAATCAACAATGGCTACCATAATGTCTCTTGTTCTTTGAAAGAGTTGTCCATATCTTCACACACAATGAAGTCAAACAAAACACAATAGTATAAAACCGATAAAAACAAAAGAATGAAAGCATTACAGGCCTTCAAAATCAGACAATAGGAAAATCAACAATGGCTACCATAATGTCTCTTGTTTTCTTTGAAAGAGTTGTCCATATCTTCACACACAATGAAGTCAAACAAAACACAATAGTATAAAACCGATAAAAACAAAAGAATCAAAGCATTACAGGCCTTCAAAATCAGACAATAGGAAAATCAACAATGGCTACCATAATGTCTCTTGTTCTCTTCAAAAGGATTTGCTTTTCATAGTTAAAAATGTGTGGGTGTTTGCACGTCACCTCCCTGATGAAAAACCTCCTATGAGTACCCATGAGCAGCAGGAATAAGCTCCAACTCCTTTAAGCGACTATCAAAGCTCCCAACAAGCCGGCCACAGCCTTCGGCATCCTCTCCATCCCCACCTTCCTCTCCCAACTGCCCCCTTCTCAGGGCCCCACCAGCACCACCCCTCTCTCCGAGTGGCGTCAGTCCTACGTCCATGGCCTAGCTCAGAAGGTGCGCAATGTCTCCTCGGTCAGAATCGGTCCCCTTCACTGCTGTTGGTACCAGAGCCGGTCATACCAGCTCTCCCCAGCCACAGCCTTAGAGGCCAGGAATCCAGCCCATGATGGCCATGCCCGAGTCCCGCTCTGTGCCTGGCGCACGTGGGTGCGGTGCCTGCGGGTGTCACACGGGCGGGGAGCTCTCCGGCTCTCCCAGCCTATGGGTGCAGCTTGCTCTGCCATTAGACTTGCACCCTGGCTACTTTATGGCCAAGCTATCTCAGATCTAATCCTTCCAAGTAGTTTAAATGTGTCCGCACATTGACCTTGACAGTTTTCAAGTGGCTTCAATCCCCTCAGCACTTTGCTTCTCCGTCAGAGGAGTCACCGTGCACCACATCTGTGAAGGCACCGGCTGGCTGTGGAATTCTGAGCCCCGAGTCAAGTGTCCTTGGCTCCAGCACTTTGGAATTTTCAGCTTTGCCTCTGCCTCTCCTCTCCTCTCTGAGAATGAGTCAGTCTGCTTCTGGGAACTGTGGTCCGGAGAGCGGGGAGAAGCCAATCCCCACTCCTGACCCCCTGACCCCCCGCAGTCACACAGGACGGCGTGCAGCCATCTCGTCCCACAGCCTCCTGCTGCCTGTCCCCCACCTGAGCCCCAGGAGGCAGCGGGGTCGCCTGCACTTCCCCCAGCTTCCAAGAGCCATAACTTCATAGGAAAAATATTTTTCAAAAAAATCGTAAAAGGGGAGCTTAATGAAGTAGAAGGGGACCCTGGGAGTGTGGTCAGGACTCGCCGTCGTCCTCAGTCGCTTTCCTTTGCCTGAACACTGAGCCCCAGGCCAACCAGCGGCAAGCGCAAGAGCAGGAGGGCTGAGTTAACCTTAGTGTCCCTGCTGGCTGACCCGAGGGCTGGGCTTCTGAGGAGAAACCCAGCCCCGCCTGCCTGGGAACTCAGCGCAGCCACACTGGGGTGGCCGGGGGTCTGGAAGCCCAGGGCGGGCTGCACCGCCTGCAGCCCTGAGCACCTCAGAGGGCCCCAGCGGCCAGGATCCCCTGGCCAGGCTGAGGCCCAGTGGGAATTCAGGCCCAAGGCGTCACTGTGAGGCCCCTCCTCTGCCTCCGTCCCCAGCAAGGTCCAAGGCCGAGGGCAGGGCCCGGCCTCAGCTGCCCTCTTGGAGGTCGAGAGAAGCAGACTCATGAACACACATTCACACTGACCCCCACTGACACATTCACACCAGCACACAAGCACCACACACTGTGACATATTCAGGGGCACACTTAGCGACAAACAAGCCCACGCTGACACAAGCACACTCACGCTGACATAGCCACAAGCACACGTGGCACACCCGCCAGTACGTACTCACGTGAACACTCACAAACATACATGCACACGGACACTCTCACACTGACACGCCTACAGGGACACACCCACATCTCTGAGCCCAGGAGAGGCAGTGAGTGAAACAAGACCTTGGATGAGTCTTCCCTCCCCTGAGCTTGGGTTTCCTGACTTCTTGCGGGTTTGTTGTCAGGATCGGCGATGACCGCTGAGGACTCGGTGCCCTGTGATTGGCCTTAGGTGGCGCCCAGTCCAGGGCTGCTCAGCGCTGTTTGGAAAGGGCGGCTGCCCTGTGATCTCCTGAGGGGGCGGGGCACACAACTCTGTGTGAAGTCTCAGTGCCCGCAGGGGCTGTGGAGTAAAAACGTCCCTGATTGAGTCCCTTCTGGGGCTGCTGTCCACTCTGAGTGGGACCCGGGGCAGCCAGGCTTGGGGAGCTGTAAGCATATGCAGGCTCATGGGGCTCTGCGCCCCCACCTCCCCACTGAGAGACTTCAGAGATCTGGGACTCCCCAGGTGGCATGCAAAATGTGGGTACGGGGACAGTGATTGCCGTTTTCACTCTCAAACAGCTGGACTGAAAGAATTGGGAAGCTTTCTGGGCATCAGCGAGTCAGGTCTTAGGCGCCACTGTGGTGGGCACGAGGAGCAAGTCTCCATGGGGACTGGTTCGGGACTGGGGGCCCAGACGTGGGTGGTGATGCTGGTAGGTAGAGGTAAAGGCCTAGGAGATGAGGCCAGATTCATCCATGGAGAGAGAGAGAGAGAGAGAGAGAGAGAGAGAGAGAGAGAGAGAAAGATAAGAAAGGAGAAAGAAGAACAAAAGAAAGAAAGAATGAAAAAAAATTCATATATGGGAACTCTCCCTGGAGAGAGTGGGCTTTCAGTTGTAGGGTCCTTTATTTTCCTAAAAAATACTGTTTTTTTATGATAAATTGATTATGCTCATTTTAAAAATGTGGAAATTTATAGAAATAAAAGAAAACAAAATAATTGCTCCTAATCATTTATACAGACAACCCAGGTTATATTTTGAAATGTTTCTAGATTTTTCTTACATGTATAAATTAAAACTTCTTTCTGTTTATAAGTAGTATCTATCCAGTTTGCTTACTTAACACATATCGTACATAACATAGGCTGTCTCTATGGTATTAAAATCTCTTCATAAGCATTTAAAATACCTCAGTTCCCAATAGTTAAACATGTAGGCCCCCAATTTTACACTATTACAAGTAAAACACTGACAGACATCTTCGTTCATGGAGTTCTTCTCAAAGTTAAGATTATTCCTCGAAAAAGGTTTAGAACTAGACTTGGGGGCCAGGGATATAGCTCAGTGGTGTAGTGCCTGCCTAGCAAGCTCAAGGTCCTGAGTTTGATTCCCAGTACCTAAAAAAAAAAAAAAAGAAAAGAAAAGAAAAGAAAAGAACTACACTTGGGGTCCAGTTCAGAGAGCAGGGCCAGCAGGAAAGTGAGAGTGTGAGTTTGAATGTCACTGTGAATGTGCGCGTGTGTGCGCCTGTGTATGCAGCTGTATGAGGAGTGCGTTGGTGTGTGTTGGTGTGAGTGTGTGCTTGTGTGTTGGTGTGGGTGTGTCAGCGTGAGTGCAGCACCAGGGCATCTCCCTCGGGCTGTCGGGAGAGCGGACGAGGCCCAGCATCCTTCGAGCAGCTCAGGAGGATGGGCTGGGCTGGGTTTGAAGCCGGGAGAACGTTGGACTCCAGCTCTGTCTGGTTCAGGTTTCTCTCCAGCATCCTGTCTCTCTGGGATTTATCCCAGGGTCCCCCAGCGATGCTGAAACTTCTTTCTTTCTTTCTTTCTTTCTTTTTTTTTTTTTTTTTACTTTTTGAGACAGGGTTTCACTATGTAGTTCAGGCTGGCCTTGAACTCACTTTGTAGCCCAGGCTGGTCTCAAACTTGCAACCATCCTCCTGCCTCAACCTCCCAAGTGCTGGGATTACAGGCATGCACCACCACGCCCAGTGAAGCTTATTTCTTGACCTCGGAAAGCCTCCTTGCGGAGGGCACTGACCTGGGGCCCTGCCAGCTGATTACCTCCTTCCAACTCTGAAGGCCCCAGACAGCCAGGGCCTGCAGTTGCTGTTTGTGAACGAGGTTTTCAACTTGACCTGAACATCTGCTTCTACATCCACAGAATAAAAATACTCTGTGGGTCCCATTTGAGCTGTGTGCTTTTAGAAAGAACAAAAATGGAACAGGGAAAAGAGGGAAAAATAAATAAATCGTGGAAGACTCAGGCAGGACCAGGAGAGGTGGAGGGGAAGTCCTCGGCCTTGAAGGTCTAGGCACAGTAAGGCCTGACTCCTTGGTTGTGTGTGGGGGGCTGCAGTTGAACCCAGGGCCCGACATGTGCCAGGCAAACACCCCACCACCGAGTCACATCCCCAGCCCAACGTGGGCTCTCGTGACACTGCTAACGGGCTGCTGTTCTTCGGCACCCACCATGGATTGGGGTGTTGGTGGGAGCCCCCTCCTCCCACAGCAGAGGCACACGTGGCGCCGAGGACAGCAATGGCAGGGCTGAGTGCCCTCCACCCCGCCCCACCTCAGGCCCACAAGCCCAGCTACCTGGCCGAGGTGGCTGCTGGGAAACTCCCCGTCCTGGGGAGGCACGTGGCGCTGCTGAGATGAGTGCAGCAGTGGGAAGCCATCAGCCCCCGTGTGGGTGCTGGACTGACTAATTTAGAAAACAAGCTTTCTAACAGCAGTGCTGGAGCCGTGGGCTGCGGGCTGGGGCTGAGCTTCCGGCAGCAGAGCTGGTTTGGGCGGGGGGCGTGCATCCCCCACCCTGCCACCAGCCACCAGCCGCCAGCCCCCAGCCGCCAGCCAGACAGCCCCTTCCTGGGAACGGACAATGGGAGAGGCTGGTCCGACCAGGAATAGAAAGAGCGGAGGAAGGGCTGGGAGAGAGGAAGGGAGGGTGGGGCCTTGGAGATCACAGGAAGAACAACTATGCAAGGAAAAGGAAAGGAGAGGCCCAGGTTCTGGGAAGGGACAGACACCAAAACAGCGCCAGAGGCGGGGCCGGCGGGGAAAGGGAAGGAGCCCCGAGGAGGGGAAATACAGTGCCACCGCGCGGCTCCCGGAGCCGGACGGCCTTTCCTGAGGCCAGGCCGGGGCCCCTCAGGGTGGAGGTAGACTGGACTCCCTCACCCTCCGCACCCAGCCTCACATGGGTGGAGCGGCAGCAGATCAGACACAGGGTCAGGAAGAAGAGGATGAAGTGGCTGTCCGACATGGAGGCTCCCCGCAGCGCCCGACACCGGCTCAGGTACCACTGACCCCAGACGGGCCAAGCTGGACCGAGCAGGGCAGTTGTACACCCTCCCCCGGGCCTGGTGTGGGGGAGCAGTCTTTTCTCGGGGCTTTGGTGTTGGCTCCTGGAGGTGTAAAGGGAACACAGCCGTGGCTGTCACGAAGGAGCCCAGAGAGCTGGGAGAGGTCCCGGCCCAGCCCCTCCTGCCTGGGCATGGAGCACCGACCTCTTCCTGGCAGCAAACCCCCAAAGAGCTCTGAGCAGAAGGCAGGAACCGGACAAGACCTAGTCACGCCAGGTGTGGTGGGGCGCGCCTGTCACCTCAGCATCCTGAGCGGCCAGAGGAGGGTCCCAAGTTCAAGTCCAATCCAGGCCATTTAGTGACCAAGTGAGACTCTGTGTCATGATGAAAGAAAGCGAGAGATAGATAGATAGATAGAGAGAGAGATCTCAGCCCAAAGGGTCTGGGTTCAATCCCTGGCACACACACGGAGTCTGGTCACCTAGATTCAGGCCTGGTCCTGTCACATACACACTCACGGCGGACCTCTCCTCCCTAGAAGATTCTCATTCCCAGCGACTCCACGCTGCGGATCTCAATCCGAGGAGCCTGAGTCAGACGATGTCTGGGCCCTTCCAATTCTGAAAACTGGCCAGTCACACTTGGGATCCACCCTCTAACTGCGCCACTGACTTACAGCGGAGAAGGTTCACCTCCCCGGCCGGCCCCCAGAGCAAGCCTACTTCCCTCCTTGCACTCTGGGGTCACCAAGAAACACAGAGTTATGAAATAAGCTCACTGCCACCCCAGCTCCTGTGCTAATGAAACAGACAGCTGCGGGCACAGCCGCTGCCCCAGGCTTGCAGGCCTTGGGCTGCCTTCACTTCTGCTGTTCTGGAACACGGTGTCTCGATGCCTTCCTCCGTGTCAAGACAGGAGACCCGCAGGGGAGAGAAGGAAGCTATGGCCTCGTCCACTGGGCCTTCTAACAACCGAGGAAACGGGAGGGCGGTGGTAGAAGCCAGTGTTTTAGAGGGACTGGAGAGCCGGAAGTGGAATGGTAACCTCGACCCAGGCTCCAGATACTGCTGAGCCCCAGTCTGCTGGGTCAGCACAGTCCTGCACCTACAGGTGTTTAGTACAAAGTTTCTTCTGAAACTTAACTGTTGGGAGCCAGTTGAAGCTGGAAATTGACTTAGGGCACGATCTAGACAAGATCATTCCAAGAACAAAGAGAGCCTAGGGCAAGTCACGTGAAGATGGTACTTCAGCCTAGAGAACGCCTTCCCCAAGGCAGTCTGAGCAGTGGGTTGCAAGGACAACAGGGTGTCATATGACATTAGGTTGCTAAAAGGTATAAATAAACGCCCCTACATTGAGGGGCCAGTTCCTTTCTTCCCATCAGGAGGATAAGGGCTCCACCTGACTCCAGCTTTGTCTCTGTCTTTATTTTCTCATCCTCTCATGGTCCTTCACCCCAAGAACCTTAGGAGCCGCATGGGTCACGGCACTTAACTGACCCAGGCTGTACGGATCCGGCCAGGACTAACGGTGGCCTGGAGAGAAGGCAGCAGAAACCACCGTAGGTTTGGAAGAGGCCTGCAAAGGTTCTGGGCAGGCAGCTGCGAGCTTTCCCCAGACCACTGTCACCTCCCCGGCTTCATCCCCGGCGACTTTGATCTTCCAAGGAGGGGGCGAGGAGAGGATGTGGGCAGGGTTTCCAGACCGGAGCCCCTGTCCAGAGTGAAAACACAGAGAGCGGTGGGCATTCTGGCAGGGCCAGCAGGGAGCCACCAAGGTGGCCGGTGGCCGGGCCTGAGCACAGGGCCTGACAGCCCCGCCCTCCCTGCCCTGGAGGCGCAGCCTGGGCCTCTTCGGGGCTCTGAGGAGGCCTCCGCCCTGTGGGAAGACTGGCTGTCAGGAAGCAGCCAGAAAGGCCCCCAGCCCTGGCTGGGGCACTGGTTCCTGCCCACCCTACCATCCAGCAGGGCAGTCCTGAGGTTCCTCCAAGTATACACTTTTGGACATGGGGAAGGAAAGGCAAACTCATAAACCATTTCATTTGCTAACGTGGACTGTATTTTTGTTTGTTTTTGTTTTTTTGCAGCACCAGGGATCGAACTCACAACCTTGCACCTGCCAGACAGGCGCTTAAGCCGCTGAGCCAGACTCCCAGCCCTGGGTTTTTGGGGGAAGGGTCACACTACGTAGCTCAGGCCGGCCTTGCGCTTGCATTGTAGCCCAAACTGGCCTTGAACTCACAATGCTCCTCCTACCTCAGCCTCCCAAATGCTGGGATTAAAGGTGTGCGCCATCACACCCAGCTGTGGACTCATTTTTATTTTTATTTTTATTTATTTATTTATTTTTTGCGGCACTGGGGATCAAACTCACAACTTTGCACCTGCCAGTCAGACACGCTTAAGTCTTTCAGCCAAACTCCAAGCCCTGTTTTTTTTTTTTTGTTTTGTTTTGTTTTTTGAGGCAGGGTCACACTATGTAGCTCAGACCGGCCTTGCGCTTGCATTGCCGCACAAACTGGCCTCGAACTCACAACGCTCCTCCTACCTCAGCCTCCCAAGTGCTGGGATTAAAGGCATGTGCCACCACGTCCGGCTGGACTCTATTTTTAAAAGGATTCTGGCTTGGGTTCCCCGGACCCCAGGAAACAAGGTGGTGCTGGGGTGAGGAAGGTGGTAGCCACCTAGACTGAAAAAGTGCTTGCCCTGGATTATCTCATTTAAACTAGAGTAGCTACTTTTTTTTTTTTTTTCAGGTAAAGAAACAGGCACAAAGAGGAGCTGGCAGGGCTGGGGCTGGTGCTCACTGGAGGATGCAGCCTTGAGCAGAGGCAGAAACCCAAGCTGGTCAGGCTGGGGCCTGCACCAGCACCAGCAAGGCCCCGCCCCACTGGAGCCCCACCAGCCCCGTCTCCACGGCTCTCAGCTCAAACGATCCCTGAGAAAGGAAAATCTGGCGGCCTTATCTTCTGGGGGAATGGAATGCGCTCTCCTGCCAGGATAAGGGCCTGTTTTGACAGGAAGTCTCCACCCAGCTGTGGCTTCTTTCTAGCCTCCACTTACTCCTTCTGGCTGTCCCCACCTCTGGCACCCACTTCCCAGCCTTAACCTCCTGACCCTAAACCCCGGAAATAACCCTAAACCCCCGAAATAACCCTAACCCAACTCATGCCCTCCCAACCAAGCTGGCTGCTGTGCACAGCTCCCGGCTGGCCAGGAGTTCTGACCTGGAGCCCGCGCCCTGCCCACCCCTCCCCAGGCCCTCCGCAGCCAGCACTCAGGAGAACGGAACAGATCGGAGCCCCTCCCCGCGTGGCCAGGCGGGAGCTAGCACTGTTAGAAATGTGGGCCCTCAGCGCTCTCCTTCCTCACCTGCCGCCTGAAGAACTGCGATCTTCATTTTAACAAGCTCCCCCAGATCCTGCAGCTTGGGAAACTGTCCCAAAGTATCGCCCAAGGGCTTCCGGGGACTTCTTGTTTCAGAGCCACTGTTCCACGATAAACCATGACAAGAACAATAATCATTTACCATGCGCCTACTTTGTCCCAGGCTTGGCGCTCAGCCTCCTACAGACGTCATCCGATCGTGTGCTTGGGCAACCCAGCCAGGTGGGCTTTGCTACCTGCGCTCCAGAAACGAGGCGAGCAGGACAGAGAGGCTAAATCCACAAAGCCACTTGTAGCCACACTGGAATTCGATCCCAGGAGTCCAACACCAAAGCCAGGCCCCTAGCAACTACGGCAAATCTGACTCAATCCCTCAAACTGGGTCGGGAGTTCCTGCCATTGCCAAGTCTCTGTGGGACCAAGAAGTTCACTTGCAAATCCACTTCCCAGGGGATGTTCCAGAGGTTGCCCTGTGACCTAGCCCTGGCTGGCTGTGGGGCCCTCTGCTGGGCGGGGTCAACCCTGAGGAGGGCCCCTCACTCTTTCCTCCAGTCCGTGAAGGGCACTGGAGTCCAGGACTGCAGTCACTCGGGGGCTCCAGGGCGAGCAGACCTGGAATCGCTGCTCCCACAGCTCAGGCGTCTTACCCTCGTCTGGGCCCCAGAATGAGGGTACGCAATGAGGCACACGGTCTGCACTTTGTGATCCCACTTTGAAATCCAGGGCGTCAGGGGGCAGCTCTCTCCAGAGCGGCTACCTGTGGTAGACTCCGCACCCCACCCAGCCACGGCTGCACCCACCACTCTTGGCCCGGCGCCGTCCACTAGCTCCCTGGGTCTGCAGCTGTGGGTTGACAGCACATCGGTCCTGACCTGTGTCCCACACACACCCATCATCACACGGAGAGAAACCCAGGCGGTCTCCAAAATGCTTGAGCTGCAAGTGCCGTCCTTCGCCCTCCCGAGAGCATTGTGCAAACTCCCCATAGCCAGAGGATGAGGCCACTCCGGGTGTCAGCCCCCTCTTTCTTGGCTCTCCAGCTGCTCAGGACTCAGCAGTGTGGAAGGGGCCTCACAAGCCAGTGACTTCACATGTCAGGCATCCATCCCCAGACCTTCGGCCAGGGAGCCCGGCCAGCCACTCTCCTCCTGCCCAGAGCCGGGGCAGACCCAGGGCAGAGGCTGGGCAGTGCTCGAGCTTTCTCAGCTCTCCCAAGTTGAAGCAAATGAATGAAAACAACCCGATAGTGACAGCCTTGTCATGGGGTGGAGGTGGGGGCTCGGGCTGGAGGTCCAGCAATCTGGCCGCTCATCAGAATCAATGGGAACCAGATGAATGGGAACCACTGTCCACAGAAAACCTAATGGGCCAGGTCCAAAGAGCCAGGCGGTCCTGTGAACATAAAGGACAATTTTCTCCCTTGTCCAGAGAAATGGTCAACACATCTAATTTTAAAAACAACAGCCACCAACATAAAATGTTATTCTCTAGGAAGAACAAATAAAAGCACATGCTGTGTTGAGATTCAAGTCAGTGAGTGAGAGGGTGAGAGGGAAAGAATGGCAAGGAAGGTGATGAGATAGAGAGATGGAGACAGAGGGGAAAAGAGAGACAAGGACATTAGGGAGGAAAAACAGAGATACTCATGAAGGAAGAACAAAGCAGGAAGAGAAAAAGAGAGAGATAGGTTTAAAGTTTGAGAAATGCTGGAGCTCACTATTTTCTGTTGGCTTGGTCAGCAGCAGCTCCGAAATCCTTACCCAGACCTGAGCCTTTGCTTGTAATTCTCCGCTGACCTAATCCTTAAAACTTCCTCTCTTCTGGCCTTAACCTTGCCCCCTGCAGGGTCAAGGATGCCTTTAAGAATCTGGCAGTAGTTCTGAACTGAGAACTACTGAGAAAAATATACTCAACCACATAAAACTTTAGGTGCAATTTCAGGAGCTTTTGAACGTTGTTAAAACTACTTGTTCTAGAAGCTCTGCTCTAGTGCCGTAATAGCCAAGGCAAACATGCCAAACTCTGGAGCAAATCTTCTGTGTAATCAGACGATCATACCAAGCTTAAAACCACCACTGGCTTCAGTAACAGAATGCCAAGGCCCACGCATCTGTCCCTAGCCATGATGCCACCAGCTGTGCTACACACAAGGTTGCTTTCTCAAAGGTCCAGCTGTGCGCAAGGCCTGCCTCTGACCCAGGGGACAATGTCCATGCTTCCCCTGAAATTAATTCTTTACAGATTCATGGGATTATTGTCATACACACGATAGTTCCCAAATCTGAATGTGCAAAAGAATCACAAGTGTGCTTGTTTAGAATGCAGAACAGAGCCAGGCCTGTAATCCCAGAACTCTGGTGAACTGAGGCTGGAGGACTCCAAGTTCAAGCCCAGCCTGGGCAATTGAGTGCTTACAGAGATCTTGTCTCAAAGTAAAAAATAAATAAAAGGGCTGGGGATACAGATCAGGCCAAGGTTGAGGCCTGGTAAAGAATAAACAAACAAACAGATAAATAAATAAATACAGAAAGAGTTAATCCAAAATTTGAGAGTCTAGTTAAGATTACTTTTCTTAGGAGTGTCTAGGTTCAGCAATGGTGAAGGTTTCAGAGCTTTCGGTGAGAACAGCCGACTGTGGCATGTGTGTCATAGGTTCCCCACCACTGTTCTAGATTATTCTGAGGCAAGCAATCTCCAGACCAAACTCCGAGACACACTGTCCTCACGGAAAGTCACAAGGCTGGGAGGCTGTGCTGGGCCCAGCAGGGCAGCTGATTCCTCTCCTCGTTGAGTCGTTTGGGTGGGAGTAGGGTGCAGGCACGGTGAGGCAGTTTGGATACCTGCATGAGAACACTGCCTTTCCAGGGTAAAGGGAATGGACAAGGTCGGATGTCAAGGTACAGTGTCTGGGGAAACTCTCCAGGGGCCCTGTAAGGCAGCACTTCCCAGTTCTGGGTTTCACAGAGTGTTACAGTCTAGCTTCCCAGGCCTCGGGTTACCAGGGAACACGTGGGCACACACACACACGTGCGCACATGCATACATACACAAGCACATGTGCACACACCATTCTGTAGTGATTCTGATGCCCAGGCAGGTATCAGAACTTATTTATGGTACCCACAAGCTCAGAGGTATTATGATCAAAATAGCAGACGATTATTGTAACTTGTAAACTTAAATTGTCTTTAAAATTCTCCAGCAAGGAAGAAGCCACATCCCCTGGCGAACCAGCCACCAGCCCATAGGAGAAGAAGCCATACCCTGAGGCCCAGCCGCCATCAGGGGAGTATCTGTGAGCCTCCACCCCACACCCCTCCACCCCTCAGGAACCTCAGATTGGAGGAACCCAGGTGCCTGGCCCAATCCCCTACACTGTGGGATGGGCAGCCAGAGCAGGAAGCACCCGGGACTCAGCAACTGGCTGATTCAGAGAAACACAGTAACAGGTCAAGATGAAGGACCAGGGTGCAGTCTCAGGCCTCCAGGCCACCCAGAACAAGTCCAAGAGACACAGACACAAAAGAAATTAGAAGTCACACACCTGAAGTTTCTGAAATGATAGCAACCAAAGTAAAGAAACAACTTAGTGGTTATATTGTCTGATTAACTTTGCATGCAATGTCTGGTAGTCAGAGAAACTATTTAGAGGATAACAATGTGCAATATGGCAACTATTGCTGGTTTCCTATTGTCTTATTTTTGAAATCCAATATCACTCATTGTCGTGTTTTATTTTCTTTAAAAAAAACAAAATAAAATAAAATTCTCTAGCAAAAAACCTGCACATTATCTATGTTCTTTTTCCTTCCTCTTCTCCTTCTCCTTCTCAATATTCTTTGTTTTGTCATTGTTGTTTTGTTTGTTGCTGTTGTTTTCTACAGGGCTGGGCATGGAGCCCAGGGTCTGATATGTGTGAGCAGGTGCCCTGCCCCGAGTGACATCCCCTGCCTGCTCTTCTTTCTTTCTCCTTGAGGAGACCCAGAGGAGACAGTGGATACCCTGAGCGGGCTCCCGAAGGCGAAGACACCAGCCTGCTGCCCAAATGGGATCACCTTCCAGCTGTACGGTGACCTGAGAACAGCTGGGAGCCACCGGTTTGGGTGTAAAGGGAGCTCACGGGAAGGGAGGAGCACGTCAGCCGGAAGAGAGCGGGCAGGTACTTTCAGACTCCCTGTAAGGTGGCACCCCCACACGGGAAGGACGCCACAGTGTATCCAAGCCGGCTCACTCTGGGCTCGCATCTGACTGGTGGGGATGGACCCGAGACGTACCGAAGAGCACCCCCATTTGGGCAGCAGCAACAGATAAACCCCCACAACGGCCACAGGTTTTCCACTGGGAGGGAAGTATCCTTTAGTCAGAGCACTCTTACTTATTTCTCAATGTGGTTAAAATAATTTTAACATTTTGATTTTCCGAAATTTGGAGAGCCTACCTTCCCCCCACTCCAACTTGAAGAAGAAATAACTCCTTGGAGTTATGATTTCTAATCCTCACAAAGACCAGACCCCTCCGGGGAGGCGCAGCTTTCCACAGACAGCCGCGCACAGAGTGGCCTTGGCTGAGCGCGTGTCCTATGGCACTGACCAGAAAGCCATTTGCTGGCCTGGATCTTCCTGATCAGCCTCGGTTTCCACGGGACAGGGCCTGAAAGCCCCGCCCGCACTGGGCCGGGAGTTCCAGCTGGCCAGGGAAG
Source organism: Dasyprocta punctata (assembly GCA_004363535.1). Lineage (NCBI taxonomy): Eukaryota > Metazoa > Chordata > Mammalia > Rodentia > Dasyproctidae > Dasyprocta > Dasyprocta punctata. The sequence goes on from RJWM01021737.1 coordinate 31,530, forward strand.
GGAGGCCAGGTCCTGCGCAGCCGCCACCCGCTCCGCCTGGAGCTCGGTTCCCTGACTGGCGCACCCCACGTTAGGGTCCTGGCAGACAGGACCTGGTCCAACCCTCCCAGTGTGGAACACTAAAGCCGTTCGCTCCTTGCACTACACTATTTGGCACTGTTTTCTGTATTTTTTTTCATTCTGGCTTTTTGAGACAGCATCTTACTATGTATTCCAGGCTAACCTTGGACTCACTATGTGGCCCAGGCTGGTCTCAGTATCATCTTCAAGTATTTAGTTCAAAAAATGTATAGTAATATGAATTGCTCCACAACTTTTTCTCTTTTTAATAAGCTAGTCCACTTTCTTCTCTGCTTACAGGCAGAAATTTGCAGGACTTAGCATTATGGTCTGCATCTGTCCCCTGGTGCACCCAGAGATGGCGTTTTGAGGGTGGCTGGATTAGGGTGTGTGGGTGTGCACTAAGGTGTGATGCTGGGATTAAGGAGGCAGATGATGATGGTGGGATAATAATGGAGAGAGATGACGGATGCCCCACCCTGGGTGTGGATGGCATCAATCAATAGGTTCACAGCCTGATGGAATACAAAGGGAGAGAAAGAAGGCAGGCTTGCTGCTGCTGCTTCTGCCACTTCCTGCCTTCTGCCTTCCAGGCCATGGGCTGTTTCTCCTCTGTGATGCCCCTGTGCCATGCCACCCTACCTTGGAGTCAGCTGATTATGAACTGAAACCTCCATAAACAGTGAGCTAAATAGACTTCACTTGTGGGTGTCAGGTATTTTGTCCCAGCAATGAGAGAGAACATGTGAGAGAGAGACTGAGACCCTAAATCACTAAGTTGCCCAAGTTGACCTCAAACTTGCAATTCTCCTGACTCAGTCTCCCAGATCACTCTGATTACAGATATGTTTCACCATGCCCAGTTATGAGCTCTTATATTTATGGTATGTTTGACAGTAAAATAATTTAAGAGGTTTACTCTAAATTTTCAAAGCACCATTTTCTCCAGGTTCAGGGTGAACCTCATTCTATGTACTTTTCCTACGAAGTGTTAAACTGCACAGAGAAAAACATGGTTTCCTTCATGCAGCGATACCTCCATTCTGTAAGATTTGGCTATACCGCCTGAAAAGACTGAAAATCTGAAGTTTTACAATTTTAGGCATAGTCTGGTTTAAATGAAATCCAACTTAAATGAAGTCAATGCCAAAAGTTCCGTGTTTCTAGCCTAAGGCCATCGAGTCCTCTAGAAGTAATAAAATGTAGTGGGGAGGAGCTGAAGTTATTTGATTCTCATTTCCACCCACGACTGTGCTTACCTCTCTTCACCTCAGTTACCCACTTGTCAGTAAGAATAATTTTAGTGCACACTTTTTCTAAGGAATAAATGGCTCGTGGAAGTAGTTACTCTTATCATCCCTTTTATAGATAAGCAATTGTCAGGCCATATGTAATAAGTATTTTGTGCAAAAATTCTTGCCACCTGAAGGTCCAGGAGTGCTGGACCTGGCTGTACTCAAGTCTTCCTCCTCATGGCCTCACAAGGCCACAACTTTTACCACCTCAGTCAGTCACTAGTTGCAGCGTTTGGATGAAGCAGATGGTGTTTGTGACAACTTGTCCAGGTCTTCTCATACTCAGGATGCAGACAAGAGTAGCCAGCCGGGCTCACATGCAGGCTCTCCAACAGCAGAACTGCCTCCAGCACCAGCTGATGTCATAAGGGGCCCCCTGCCGTACAGTCTAAGGTGCGTGTCATTGCCTACGTAAAATAGGGGTCAATGGGATGTGGGGCCATGGGGTGGTACAGGGAAAACAGCACTGGGTAGGAGATAGGAGGACTGGGTTCCAACAGTGCTCTGTATGACGCAGCCAAAGTCACCCAATGTCCCTGTGCCCCAGGTCCTTACCCCAGAGCCCAGGGTACGCAAGGGCATGCTGGTTTGCCCTTAAAACCCCCATAATTCACGCAGGGGGAAGAAAGGTCAGTCACAGGGCAGCAACTCTACTAAAAACACAGCCCCTCATCCAAATCTGACTTCAGCGCTAGAGCTGGCCTGCATGGGTTTCCCATCCCCTTGTCTAGGCAAGGCCCATAACAATGTTATCACTTTTTAAAACATATGTCTAAACTCATTCTTATTCCAGACAATTGGCAGGTACCCAGTTAATAGATTATTCCAGCGGACAGTTGAATGTGTTGGCCATTGGTCAAAAATGAGGTCACTGTAGGCCTATGTACTATAATTGGAAAAGCCTGATGAGAAATCATGGTCTTTTTCTTTTTTAGCAAATAGAAATCTATACTTTGGTATGGCTAAAATTCCCTTGCCTGGTGCCTGGTTCAGGAGCACAGAAGAATTTTACTCAAAGTCCAACTGGTTTTGCCCTCTGATGCCTTCTGGTGGGTGTGCAACCGTCCATGCCCGCTTCTCGTCCACTCAACCCCAAGCGAACCCCCGCTGATCTGCCGGAGGCCTGTCCACCATCACCGCAGCCCTGGGCTGCTTCTTGAACCTGCACAAGAGCAGGCCAGGAAGTCTGTGCTCCAGCTGTCCGGATTCTCCACCGATTTCCTCGTGCATATGCGGATTGGAGTAACGCGAAGGACGTGTACTTTTCAGAGAGACAGAAAGGAGAGAGAGGTCCTGAGGAGGGCAGGGCACAGGCCCGTGCGGCAAGCCGGCTGCAGGTGAGAGGCACCGGTGACCCGGCCAGCCCTCATCAAGCACTCAGCGCCTCCCTGTGTATCTGCATCTTCGCTCCTCCTCGCCAAGAACCCAGGAGGGAAACTTTCAAAGCCAGTTTCTTCTCCGAGGCAACTCTTCTCCATTCCTTCCCTCCTCCAGGCAGGGCCATCTGAACTTGCAGCCGGACCCCACCCTGAGCCGGGCTCGCCCTCGCCAGCTGCGGCCTGTGCAGACAGAATACCTGAGCACTGCTGCCAGACAGGAAGGCCGGCGCCTCTGGGAGGCAGCCTGGGGAAGATCAGCCGCCCACGGCTACAGATAAGAGGCCCAGGGGCTGGGGTCCTGCACCTCCACTGAGCTCCAGAGCCTTCCCGGACCTGCCTCGGTCTCACCCACTCCTCCATTCACTCGCCTAACAAATGTATCTAGCACTTGCCCAGATCGAGCCCCGTGCTATCCTTGGGGCCGCAGAGGTGACTGAGGACACTCATGCTGCTGGGGCAGGCCACTCAAAGGGCATCCTGGCACCCGACTCTGCTCTGTCCCTGAGCACCAGGACGGTGTCTAGCTTCAGGTCCTTGTCTTGTTGCGGCCAGCTGGCAGGCTAGCCTGGCAACTGGCCTGTGGTGTGAAACTCTGAGTAGGGGTAAAGTACCCATGCTGCCCTGAATCCACAGAAAGCCTGGTCTTTACCAGTGTCTACAAAGT